>PVLD010015001.1:0-25683 GCA_004027595.1 Dinomys branickii
GGGGCGAATAAACAGCTCGCCACCCCAGGATTCTTGCAGATAGGCCACTCAGGTGTTCCTCCCTGGGTGGAGCTCCTTCCCCCCTCACAAAACCCGTTGGGGTGCCTAAGTAGGTCTTCCCACCCGGGAGATCCCGCAGTCCTTGAAGCTGCTTTGATGTCTCTCGCTGGGCTGAGCTTCTTCCCGATTCAGGAAAAACTGGTTAGAGCATGCACTTAACTCACCCTGTGATCGTGCAGACAGGAGTGCCGTTCAGATGTTTTTCCCTGGATGGAGATTTTCCCCGACTCAGAAATCCCGCTGGCCGGTCGCTGTTGCTCCAGTTCGCACAGCGCTAGCTGCGGGGGTGGGGTTCTGAGCGGGATCCCGGAGCGCTGCCCGGTTTGGCACAGTTTGTCCCAGTAGCGCGCTCTCTGTCGGGTTCAGGAGCTGAAGCCGTTCTTCCCTCCGCACTCGCTCTCTCGGCTGGTTGTCTTCTTCCCGGAAGTCCTCATTTCTGTCTTCATATTGCTGTATTTCATTGTTTGGGTGGTAATCCTCTGGGAGGTTCTCTCTCTGCTGCCTACCCGGTCGCCATCTTCCCGGAAGTCCCCAAATAACTTACTTTGGAAATACATTAAAGAGTAATATTAAGGTTGAATAGAAGAAGGGCATAGTGGTGCACATCTGCAATCCCAGCATTTGGGAGGCTGAGGCAGGAGACTGCCATAAGTTTGAGAACATCCTGGGCTACAAAGTGAGTTCAAGGCCACCTTGCACTGCATAGCAAGACTCTGTCAAAAAAAAAAAAAAAGACTGAATAGACATGGAGGAAAAATCAAACCAGAAAATAATATATATGAAAATATAAAAATTAGACAGCAAGGTGCAAGTCACCAAACTTTCTCCAAAGTTACTGGACTTCTGCTATTATATGCCAGGAGCAAATTTGCTCAGATTTATTCTTCCCAAGTAGGTTTTTCACCAGCTATGTGTGTGCTCCAGGTAAGAGGGCTGGAAAGAAGTGTGTAGTGGCATTGCTTTGGGAAGTAAGCATCTATCTAGGTGAAGAAGAGTGTATTAGGACAGTAGCAGAACCCAAGATGTGACCTAGAGGGTGAAGCTAGGTTGAAGGAGCTCTTAACTGTTAAATTGAGGAATTTCTTGTGGTTTACAAGGTAGTAGCATTTACCCTAGAACAATCTGTCCTTTACCTTTCCCTAGAATGAAAAGCATAACTCTAACTGTACTCTTGTCACCTAATCGTCATGACTATGGGCTTGATGGGACTGCAGTACAAATGTCTTTCTGTGGATGCTCATGGATTTTCTGGGGAGCCTTAAGCCAGTTCTCTGATGACATGGATGGTATTTAAAAGAACCAGTCTGCCCTGGAATATAAGCTGTTTGGCCTTCTCAGTCTTCCCCTAGACTGACACTAACCCATCCTGCCTCTTGACATACTGGGATGAGTTATTAAACCTCACTTCTCCAGCATGGGGAAACCATAGCAGAAGAAATAAAAATGAAGAACTAGCCTCAACCATGGCACAAAATAGGTACAGGTGACACTGACTCTACCCGCCCACCCCCATCCCATAAAAAACATAAACCTTTTCAGCACCTCTCAATTACTGTAACACCTTCATAAGACTCAACAATGCCTTGGACAGCAATTTCAAAGGTTAAACGTAGAATGCTTCGTACAATGAAATTTCCAGAAATCTTCCTCCACAAAAACACTGACATGTCTGCTTCAAGGGCCCTGCATTCGGACTCATGTAGATGAATTTCCAAAGTCATATAGATGACCTTAGAGGGATGGGAATATAGCTCTGTGGTACAAGCGCCTGCCTGGCAAGTGCAAGGTCCTGAGTTTGATCCCCAGTACTTGAAAAAAAAAAAAAAGATGACCTTAGAAATAGAAGCCACCAGCTGCGCTAGGCTGATGTTTGTGGGAGTTGCTAAATGAAAGTTACCTTTCTAGGTCTCACATAAAATTTCATAATGGACCTAGCAGAGACCCTAAATTCATCTAAGAGAATAAAATAACTAATAAGAGTGTTTACTGTATGCCAAACCCTGATTGTCACACTTTCCAAAGCATTTAAACTCCCAGCTTTGTGGATGCTTTCATCCTACTTTAAAATGAGTCTCACAGCACTAAAGCTACTTGCCCCAGGGAACATAGTTAGTTTTTTCGAAAGTTGTACTTCCAGCCCTGAGTCTCCTTCTAAAATAAGTGCGATTTCTATAAGGTGTTCCTTTCCTGAGTGACTCTGATTTTAGGAATGTCACTTATTATGGTAAAGCAGGAAGAATTCATTTAATCAAAGAATCTTGTCATGCCATGCATTTCAAGCCACACATAGGTGCGTGGTCTGCATTATGTGCGTGAAAAGCCAAACATGATGGCACAGTTGCCCTTCAGACTTGAGGAGCAGACAGGTACAGAGAAAAGGTCAGACAAGCACAGAACCCAGCTGTCATGGCCTGTGCTACCCGGCAGAGGTCAGGCTGGCTCCAGCCAGCAAGTGGGGAAGGGGACCCAGGTCAAGCAGGGCTGCTCAACTGCTGACACGTAGGGCCAGAGAATTCTCTGTTGTAGAGGAAGAGGAGGGCTGTGCTGTCCACTGCAGGATATTTAGCAGCAGCCCTTGCTTCTACCCACTAGGTGTCAGTAGAGTCGTGTCCCCCCCCCCCAGTTGGGGGCACCCAAAATGTCCCCAGACCTTACAAGTCCCTGAGAGGAGGAGCCAATTGCTCCCAGTGGACAAGCACCAGATTAGCAGATAAGAGGGCTGTTGGAACATAGGGCACTGCTAATGGGGTAACTGCTGGTTCTGGGGCTGTAGAAACTCTTCAGATGCTGAGGACAAAATAAGAAATGGACAGGCAATGGGAGATGTTCAGAATTAAGTGCAACGAAGGCTTTCTTGACAGTAATGACAATTAAGCAATAGAACTAAGAAAGTCTGGAGGGCCGTGGGATCACTTCAGAGATTGTTTTAACCTGGAAACCCTCACTTGTACGCACAACACATGAGGCAAACAGAGCATACTGTCCTCCCTCCCACAGGGCCTGCTACTCCCACCTTGTTTTTGATCATGGGCAAATTTCTTTTCTTAGGATCCAAGCCCAACAGCCTTCCCATTTCAGACTGGGCACATCTTGATTGCTTGCCATAAACAAAAAAGAAAAAGGATTTTTGTGTTTTCCTTTTGACTCTCTCATTGAACACAGCACCTTCCTATGTCTAAAATATGTGAAGATTCTCATATCAACCACCAATTATCCAGCAGATACCACCTAGGGATCCCAGAATGAATTCAATTCTGACACTGTCTCTTTGAAAATAACAGCAAGTAAGGACTGAGTCCCACAAGACTGAGGTTGTTCGTCTGTATCTCTTACAGCTTCTAGAGCCGGGGATATAGCTCAGCAGCACAAGCGCCTGCCAGGCAAGCGCAAGGTCCTGTGTTTGATTCCCAGTACGAAAAGAAAAGAAAAGAAAAGAAAAGAAAAGAAAAGAAAAGAAAAGAAAAGAAAAGAAAAGAAAAGAAATGTTGTCTTATAGCTTGTAAAAATAAGAGTTCCCATGACTCCTTCCTTGGGTTTAATTAAGTGGCTAGGGTGGCTCACTGATCTCAGGAAACTGTTTGACTTATATTTTCCCATTTATTATACAGAATACAACAAAGGTGACCATCCAGGTGGAAAAGATGCACAGGGCATGGTGTGTGGGAAGGGGCATGGGGCTTCCATGCCCTCTCTGGGTACTCCATCTCCCAGGTACCTCCACATGTTCACCAACCTGGATCTTCTCTAAACCCAGTCTTTTTGCTTTTTGATGGAAGCTTCACTATATGGGCATGACCTATCACATCATTAGCCATTAGTGACCAACCCGTCTCTCCTTCTCAAAGGCAGAGCAGTGGGGCTGAAAGTTCAAGCCCAAAGTTGGTTCTTCTCCATCCTGTAGCTCCATCCTGTAGCTCTCTCCAGGAGCCAGAGTTGCCACATCAAAACAAAAGATTTGCTTATCACCCAGGAAATTCCAGGGGATTTAGGAGCTCTGTGTCAGATACTCCTATCACTCAGTTACAAAGGTCTTAGGAAGTAGGATCAAAGACTATGTACGAAAACAAAAGATTCTCCTAGCAACTCTATCTTGAGTTTTAGGCAGTCTATGTCAAAAAAGGGGGGGCAGAGGCTAATAGAGATACTTATCATATCATGATAGCACACTCTTTTCCTTTTGTCCACAGGAACAGCCCGGGGTGTTGTGATTGCTACAGGAGACTCCACAGTAATGGGCCGAATTGCCTCACTGGCATCAGGCCTAAAAACTGGCAAAACCCCCATTGGTATTGAGATTGAACACTTCATCCACCTGATAACCGCGGTGGCCATCTTCCTTGGCGTCACTTTTTTTGTGTTCTCTCTTGCGTTGGGCTATGGCTGGCTAGAGGCTGTAATTTTTCTCATTGGGATTATTGTGGCCAATGTACCTGAGGGGCTGCTGGCTACTGTCACTGTGAGTATACAGGCTGGACGGCGGTGTCTGGGCAGGCAAATACCAAAGGAAAATGAAATCATTCACGCATCTTTTTGTTATGGAACCTCTCAAGTGTGGACCATTCTTGAATGTGTATAGATCCGAAATAATTTAGCTGCCAATATCACATTGGCTTTTTCTGCCATAGTTTCTGGTCCTTTCTCTTTCTCTTCAATGAGAGAGGAAGCAAGTTGCAAAGGAGAAAGAACTGGTCATCAAGAGTGAGTTCTAGTCCCAGATATACTAGCTGGTGACCTTGACCAAATCACTTAACATCTCCAGGGCTCAATTTATTCATAAGGTTATAGAGAGAGATTCACTTATAATTATAGAATTCTGCAGGGAACCAAGGCCCTATAAATTCAATCTTTGAGCTGCTGCTGCACATTCTGTACAAAATCCATGAAAGACAATTACGTTTTTTTTTTAAGAATGGGAGGTACCCCTTTTTGTCTCCACTCATGTCGTTGATGGACTGCTGTCGTTAAATTTCATTATGTGGAGCATAAATACGATTGTTTCATCCTCATTTTTCTAGCTAAAGAAACATAAAAGAAGTTAGTTCTCTTTCTCTTTTACAATCTAGCCCTTCAGGGGTGTGTGTGTGTGTGTGTGTGTGTGTGTGTGTGTGTGTGTTATGCTAGAGAATTAAACCCAGGGTCTTGTGGATGCCACAGAGTGCTCTGCCATTAGGCTGCATCCCCAGCACTCTAGATTTTGATAGAAGGCATTATGTCCCTTCAAAGTCTTCAATGGGAAAGAAAAATTATCCTTTGTTCGTTAGTCATTCTTCTATAACAAGGTCTTTAGACTCCTTGTCTTGCTGATGATATGTTTGGGATATGCCCTTGTTTATCAATATTCTACTAAAGTAGAAATGAGAATAATGTTTGGGTTATGTTGAAACTAATATGAAAGCATTGGGACTGGAGATATTATGTAAATATATCATAACCCCATGAGTAGAATTCTGCACTTAAGTTAACCACGCACTAAGGCTATATTAGCATTTAAAAAACAACCTTGCCACACATCTGACTTATGTTGAATTTATAACCAACAAAACTCTTCTGGTTTAAATGGTTTCTCAGGTCCTTTTCACTGCTGGGATATTCCTTCCCAATACCATCATTCTCTCCTGTCCATTCTTTTTAAAACTATGGGTACAACTCCCACCTCCACACACAGCATCTTATTCCACTGGCACTGTGCTGCCTGGAAAGATGAGATGGGAGAGAGAGGCCTGGATTTCAGTGGGAATGAGGCCTCTGGGCAGAACAGCTGAAAGACCTCAGGGGTGAGGGTCACACTCTGTGATAATCTGGCAAAGGAATACATGGAATCTCCTGCCAGAAACCACAAATACAAATCACTTCCTTAGCTTCCTTTACCATGGGCACAGATGGAATTGCTAAGGAGCATGGAGGAACAAAGGGGGAAAGAAAAATGAACACATTTCCAAAATACAAAGTAGTGTGAGCGAGTCCCTTCTCTCCCCTCCTGCTGGCCTCAGGTGTGCCTGACACTGACCGCCAAGCGCATGGCGCGGAAGAACTGCCTGGTGAAGAACCTGGAGGCGGTGGAGACGCTGGGCTCCACATCCACCATCTGCTCAGACAAGACGGGCACCCTCACCCAGAACCGCATGACTGTCGCCCACATGTGGTTCGACAGGACTGTGCACAATGCCGACACCAGGGAGGAATACACTGGTAACTAGTGGTACTGGTGGGCCCAGAGTCAGGATGCAGGGGGCTCTGATGGATGAGAGAGTTGAGAGAGTTGAGAAGTCCAGCCACATAGATGACTGGAGAGAAGGCCGGGATAAGAAACAGGATACGAATAACCCCCTGATTAAAAAACCTTCCTATGCCTTACAGTCCTTTCTGTCTTTCTCCCTAGAGAAATTCTCCACGGACTCTGATACCTGGTTCATCCTGGCCCAGATTGCGGGTCTCTGCAACCGAGCTGACTTTAAACCTGAACAGGAGCTCCTGCCCCCATCGAAGGTGTCAGGCCCAAGGGCAAAGAGGGTGCCTCAGTGTCCTTCTCCTCAGACTTTCCTTCCTGGGGTGCAGTGATTTCTCCCAGACAGCCCTTCTCCCCGTGGCCACAGGTAAGCCCTGTGCCCAGGCTGGCACGCCCTGAGGCTTATTATACAAACTCTTTCTGGCAGCGGGAAACAACGGGGGATGCTTCAGAGTCAGCCCTCCTCAAGTTTGTGGAGCAGAGTTTCAACTCTGTGAAGGAGATGAGAGAGAAAAACCCGAAAGTGGCAGAGATTCCCTTTAATTCTACCAACAAGTATCAGGTACAGAACCATCAAAGGTAGGAGACAGGTGGTGGGGGAGGGGCTCATCCGCGGGAGAAGGGAGCTTTGCCTCTGCCTTCAACCTCAACTCTAGCATACCAGGATAGCTCGGGGGAGAAGAACCCAAATTAAAAGGAAGGTTTAACTCAAGAAGAGGTGACCAACAGGCCAAGATAGGTGGACCAAGTCACAAAGGAAGAGATGTTGCGTTTTAAGCAGAGCTCTGGCCTGTGCCACTTACAGAGAAGGCAAATCCAGGAATGCTCTCTGAGGTGTTGGGAGGGGACAGAGGCTGGTCAGGGAAAGTCACGTTAGAGTTACAAGCAGCTGCTGGGGACATCTGCATGCACCATGAGACTGGCCAGGGCAGAGTAAGGTCGCATCTGCAGGGCATTCTGTTTTGTTAGCCATCAAGGGATTCCTTTCTCTCTGTGCCTGCATTTCCAGTGGCTGCTATCAGGCATGCCAGCGATCAAGAGTCTCCAGAGTGGCGGTGAAGATTTTCATTTTCCAGGGATTTATCGATCCATAATCTAGGGAGGCGTAGACAAGAGGAAAGGAAATGCCGGGTGAGGGACCACAGTGCACAAATGATAAAATTCACAGAGGAACAGGAAAGAGTATTTCTCTGTCAGGTGACAGTCTTGGCAGACTTGAAGAGAGGGTTCCAGTTAGAAAGGAGGGGACAGTGGTTTTACCATGATTAGTGCTCTCCAGACCATCAAGTTCTATGTGTGGGGCGAGACTTGCTTGGGGGTGTGGGTTCCCCAACTCCCCTCGCTGCTATCAAGGCTGAGCTTTCAGGTGTGTGTAACACAGAAGGGGGATGAAGCCCCCATGTCAGTTTTGCCTCTGTCTTAAAAAACACGTAATGAGATAACACAATCTATGTAGGTTTTAAAAACCCAGTTATCTACACAGTATATTCATACTGAATACTAAGCAAGTAAAAGTTAAATAGATCCATGCCTTCCTGTCTTGCCTGGTTTTCAGTCAGTGTAATAAAATAGGTCTCGCAGGCTCAGGCTGCAAGTCTGATTTCCATTTTTTCAACATTCGGTATCCTCAGTAACCAGACAGGAATTTTGTGGCTTGGCAGAGCCTTTAGAAAAAATTAGGTAGCTCTCCCTCCATGTGATTTAAAATAAAAGCAAAATATATTCATAACATTGATAGGGTAGCCAGGAAGTAGCAACATTCCCTATAGTGACTACCTTAGAGATTCTTCTGAGCTGCTGAATATCCAGCCCAAGTGACAGGACTGTCCTTCGATATACGCCACGTGTGACAGGCCAGCTCAGCAGGTGCCTGCTCTGGGAGACTGACTTAGCTGGTCTATAAAAATAGTACACTCACTGCAAGGGACATCTGAGCCTACTGGCCACTTGCAGAGCTCGCTGTCTTTCTAAGATGGAAGTGAAAGGAAAAATTCTCTGTTCTGGTATTTCCGGTTCCTACCCACCCCCCACCTTCTCTATCTGTCATCTATCAGGATGCGATCTATCTGCACTAGTTTAAGCTGGTCTTGCTCTCATCTCTGGGTCTTTCATTCACTCAACAAAGATTTCTTGAGCATTCAGAAAATTGAGTTTTCTTAAAATTTTATAGCTTTCTGCTTTCGGAGTCAAGGGTTTTCCTGTGAACCGTTTAAGCATATTTTAAACATAATTGAACAGTCTCTAATGGTTACCTAGTGGTTGTAACCACATTCTGCAAGCCGGTTTCATACCTAGCTGCCTTTGGGGCAAGCTGTCTGATCTCCTCTGGGCTCTCACACTTCCTTTCAGTGGGCTGGTTTTGTTCCCTACAAACAACACAGCAGGCATTTCCTGTCAATCAGAGGCACCCTCTGGAAGCTGCTGTGACTATGACCTGCGCCTGTAATCCTAGCTATTCAGGAGGCTGAGGCCAGTGAAGAGAGTCACAAGTGTGAAACCAGCCTAGGCAATATAGTGAGACCTTGTCTCAAAATAAAATTAAATTTAAAGGGCCGAGGTTGTAGCTCAGTGGTAGAGTGCTTGCCTAGTGTGTAGCAGGGTTCAATCCCCAGTGCTCCAAAAAGAAATTTTTTTAATTAAAAAAAAAGATACTCACAGAGAGTTCCTGTTCATGGATCAGACAGCAAGAGAAAATGCAAAAGCTAAGCTGATCTTGTATCTCTCTCCTGGTTGCTATGGTCTCCCCAGGTTCACCTCTTGAGTACACCCCCTCCCTACCCTCCACACCCAAACACTAGCTAGTGTTCTCAGAGTGGCCCCAGGATGTCTGTCATGCTTCACAATTTTCCAAATATTCTTTTTTCTTTTCTTTCACAACTCTCTCACATAAAACTCATTCAAGTAGGCAAGGCAGAACCTTTTACATGTTATGGAAGGAACTAGGGTTTTGCAGAGTTAAGTGGCTTGACCTGAGGTTGTAACACTCTTAAGGCGTTCATGCTGGCCCCAGAACACAGGTTTATTTTTGATTTTCCTTTGGTTTTTTGGTTTGGGCTGGGTTTTGAGACAAGTTCTCACTGCGTTCCAGGCTGGCCTTGAACTCACTATGTAACACAGGCTAGCCTGGGACTTAAGACCTCCTGTCTCATCTGCCAAGTTCGAGGATTACTGGCATGAGCCTCCCCACTCGGCAAACACAGGTCTTTGGGCTCCTATGTTTTGTGTTTTGCCTGCTTGGCTGTGCTCTCTGCCAGCAGCGAGAATGTTTGTCTTCCCTCAGAGAGCTCTGAGATTCCTGCGCAAATACTACCAGCCTGAGGTTTCCTGGGAAGGGGAGCTGGGCTCAAATTTGAGTCTATTTTGGGGCAAGTGGGACAAAGGAAATGGTGGGGTAGAGCGTGAAACAGTTTGCTTGTCATTTTTTACCTTGAAAACCTTAAGCTAGGCTAGGAGAATCACAGTTTTGTACTCCGTTTGGGCTACATAGCAAACTCAAGACCAATCTGAAACATATAATGAGACCCTG
This sequence comes from Dinomys branickii, assembly GCA_004027595.1. Classification (NCBI taxonomy): domain Eukaryota; kingdom Metazoa; phylum Chordata; class Mammalia; order Rodentia; family Dinomyidae; genus Dinomys; species Dinomys branickii. Next base: position 9,813 of record PVLD010015001.1, read on the forward strand.
TCTCAAAAAAAACAACAAAAAAGGCCTTCCCCATGGCTCCTGTGGCTGCTCCTGGCCCTGTCCTTCTGTCCCATCACTGCTTCCTCTCCTCTCTCTAGCTGTCCATCCACCGTCAGGACAGCTCCCAGGACCACGTGCTGATGATGAAGGGCGCTCCAGAGAGGATCCTGGAGTTCTGCTCCACCTTCCTCCTGCATGGGCAGGAGTTCCCAATGGACGCAGAAATGAAGAATGCCTTCCAGAATGCATACTCAGAGCTGGGAGGCCTGGGCGAACGAGTACTCGGTGAGAGTACTTCTGAAAGAAGGGCATCAAGCTGGCTGGTTGCGGGGTGCACAGTTTAGAATACGGAGTGAGTAGAATAGGGATGTAGAAAGACAAATGACTACCAGCCCCTTCTTTCTCTCTCCAGGGTTCTGCTTCTTGAATCTTCCAAAAGAATTCTCAGAAAGATTCCCCTTTAACACAGATGAAATAAATTTTCCCATGAGTAACCTGTGTTTTGTGGGCCTCATATCCCTGATTGACCCTCCTCGAGCTGCTGTGCCTTCCGCTGTGAGCAAGTGTCGTAGTGCAGGGATTAAGGTAAATTCCTGCCCACCCCAGATGACCTGTCATTGTTTGGAGCTCCTAGCAGAAAGCCTTGCGGAGAGCAGGTGCTTAGTAATCTTGGCCTAATACAGTTCTGCCTCCATGAGCTTATGGGTTTTGGTCATAGTTGTAGTTTGGGGTCTTTTTTTTTTTTCTGTTTTTGAGATGAGGTCTTACTGTGTTGCTCAGGCTGATCTCAAACTCATGAGCTCAGGCGATCCTCCTGTCTCCGTCTCCTGAGTAGCTGGGACTCCAGATGTGCACTGTGGCTGATCTTAAGATTTTCAGTTTTAAGAGATATTTAATACTACCCTTCCTCTACATCAAGAATCCTACATTAGAATCACTAGGGAAGCTTGGAAAAATGTGTTATCTAATACACATCCCAGATCCATTAAATTAGAAATTTTCAGGATAGTCCCAGGCAACTGTAGAGGTCCCAAGGAGCACACAAATTTGAGAACCAGTGTCAAGCACAGCGCTTCTCAAACTGCCATGCAGGGGAGTCTCCAGGTGGTGACACCGAAGTTGCTGGTCATGCCAATGTGTTGCTGGGATGAGTGGTGAAAGGGTGAGAGGCTAAGGGCGCTGGAGAGCTGGAGTATGCAGCAGTGAGAATGAGATCCTGAGAGCTACGAAGTCCTCAGTGGCTCTGATTTGGAGTGAGCAGCTTCCCTAACAGGTTTATGTCCAGGAGGGAAAGCTAGAAATGAAAATGAATTGGTCCAAGAGTAAAACTCAGCTGAACAAACCCAGCACTGGGAAGTCCTCTCTGACAGGGCGGGCCTTGGACTTCACAGATGGCAGCAGCGGGCTTCCTCTAGCTCTGAGCTGTGGAGTCTCCATTTCCTGGGTCGGAGACACACGTACATCTTCACAGATAAGACAGTGACATCTTCCTTGGTTTTACCTCATACTCTGAATACCTCGCCTATCCTGGGTCCTAGACCTGGGTGAGGGCAGGATAAAGCAGCAAGTGGAGGTATTTAGAGAGGAGGAGTATGTCAGGCCTGGGACTGTTGGCAGTTTGTGAAGGGGTCAGTCCCAGCTGTTCTTAGTACAGTGATTGGTCACTAGAGAGGGAAACTAGGAAAGGAAGTGGTGAGTTATTGTGAGTGAATTCTTTACTCACTGTCTTACAAGGTTTCTGAGGTGATCAATCCTTTGCAGAGATGGCACTATTAAAGCAGGTCTGCAGAGAATAGCCAAGTGACCTTGGTGTCCCCTGACAGTTCTATAAACTACCACATCACACTGTGGAGGGGGTTCATTTGAATTTTCGGAGGCTCAGTGTAGACTATTAGAATGAGGACTAATGCTGTGGATGTGGTCTAGAATTTGCCTCATCTGGGAGTTTATGGATCCTTTTAGGAAGAAGATAGTCACAACTGTGCCAGCTGGTAAGGAGACCCAAATGGGGTAAGGGGTGATCTAGTCAGCATGCCAGCCAGGTCAGAATGTCAGCACAACAAGAACCCTGAGGGCCGACCATGCACTGGCAGCTGAAGCAGAGACCTTGTGCCTGACCAGTCCTTGTTCTGGGCACAACTTTACACAGTTCACCACAATTTCTTACCTCCTCCTGGACCCTAAACTGATGGACATTTGGCAGACTCAGTGAGAAACTGTGAATGACCCCTCATACCTTTAAGGGAAGGGTGAGACACACACATGGCACTATCCTCAGGGAGGATAAAGGGGAACAGACACGCAGGAGCCTGTCCCACGGAAAAGGCATCGGTGCCAAGCTGACAGACATTACCAGGATGCCCAGTAAAAGTGATAATGGTCACTGCAGGCTCACAAAGATTTTACAAAGATAACATGTGATGAGGACAGAGCCTTTCTGGGTAACTGTGTGCTCACAACTTTGGAATAACTGTGATTTTAAAAATTAAAGAGTGTTCCCATTACCCTTACCTCTACATAAGGATCTCAGCGGTACGAAGATACTTGGTCTTTGCTGTGAACCTTCTCACCCCTCCAAAAAAAAAAAATTGCACGCAGGCTTTGAAGGCTGTTGTGAGAGCCTGGGGTTGTGTCACCACCACTGGAAAGTTGCCCTCTGATGGTTCTGATGTGGAGGGAAGGAGAGGAGAACAAGAGGGTGGCTTTCAAGGCTGCATCAGGGGTACTGTCAGCACCAAGAAGTTGGAAGGGACATTCTTTTAGTACTTGATTCAGTACAGAAGCTGCCCAATGTGCTTTACTTCAAAGGGAGCCATTCTCTGTAGAACTGTGCATCTATTGTACGACTGTCTCAGTGTCTGTTGGAGACTCGCTCTTGGGGAGCCTGACTTAGTATTTTTACTTTCCCAGTCTGTCATGGAGATGGTCCTGGGGGAAGGTAGTAAACATCCATTTGAACAGTCAGGCTGGGCTAGGTGCTAGGTATGTCCGAGAATGATACCATACCTGTCTAGCAGATCCTGCATCACTAACGATGAGTCACTGGAAGGCCTGCAAGGCACTGTACCCCAGAACACTAAGGGCTCAGTCTGAACCACTTCCGAGGGGCAGTCTTCTGTGCAGTCCTCTCTGAGGTCCTTACCTGTTACCAATCATCCAACAGGCCAGGCCTGTAAGGATCCAATGCCCCCAACCCACTAAGACACTGGACATCAGTGGCTGTGGGTAATTGCTCAGTGAAATTTTACTGTCTCAGGTCATCACAGCCTGCTAGCACTTTCCTGTCTCCCTTCTGGTTCATCAGGGGTACCCGTGTGGAACAGTGCGGGCTCAGAAAGCACCATAGTGGGTTCCTTGAGGGAAAACTCCACCCGACTTATTTCCATCCATCAGATGGTTTCCTCCTCACTCCCATCAGAGTTTGAAGAGTTGTGTCAGGTGGGCACTTGGGAACCTTGGGCAGTGGCTCCCAGGTGCGCATCATTCCCTCATTTGATAAGTATTTGTTGGTGGCTTGCTGTGTCCTAGGCATTGTGCTCAGGCAAGAAACTTAGCAAACATCCCACCCTCACAGAGTTCTCAGTCCAGCGGGGGTGGGGGAGGAGAGAGAAGCAAGCGATCACCATACCGAGAAGGGATAAGTGAAAAGAACAGCCACAAAGACACAGAGGGTGGGCAGGTCATCTCGGGTGGGGATGTGATGGGACTGCAGACCGAGCAGCCAAAGACAAGTTGAAACTGAGCGGCAGGATGAGGCAGGGGGACAACAACAGGTACAGTGGGGATCTTGATAAAATGTTAGGTAGGCAGATATTCTGGACATTCCTTTATTACCACTTGTTCTATGTGTAGGTGTTTCTGACTTGGCACTTAAGAAACAGAGCCACTTATGGAACGATTAAATAGAATTCTGAATATAGTGATACACCCCAAACTCTGACTTACTCCTGGAGACCTAGAACACAAGTCATCCTGTATTTGATGGTCTGACGATCCTGACTCATTCCCAAAGGCTGAAGCCACAGTGGGAAGGTATTTGTTGCTATGAACAGCTCTCAGGAATGGTCTACTAAAACCCTTGTGGAGTGCAAGCAGTGAGCTATGGGAAGAGAAAGAGAAGAGATTCAGGATTCTCCGAGGGTGATTCTGTTCCTCTTCCTCTCCCCCTCCCAACCCAGGTGATCATGGTAACAGGGGACCATCCCATTACAGCCAAGGCCATTGCCAAAGGTGTGGGCATCATCTCAGAAGGCACAGAGACAGTAGAGGACATTGCTGCCCGGCTTGGCATCCCTGTCAGCGAGGTCAATCCCAGGTAAGACCCACCCCAGAACTCAGATCTGTCATTTTCTCCTCCATGCTCAGCTGCCCCGCCCAGGTCTTACATTATAATTAAAATGTAAGAAAGAAATAACCAACCGAATATGTCAGTGAGTTTTCAGAGGAAGCAGTAGGAGGAAAGAAAGAAGTAAGGGAAAGTGACAGGAGAGAGGATGAAATGAAATGTGTGTGTCACTTTGGGGACAGTGTATGCTGGGGACAAGTGATGAGACTGAGTTGAAAGAAGAATCAGGGAATTCACAGGAAAAGCTGCTGAGAGGGTAAGAGGTGCCTCAGAACCAGCCTTTTGAAATTCTTTTCCTCAGGAGTGCCAAAGCCATTGTGGTGCATGGCTCAGAGTTAAAGGAGATGAACTCAGGACAGCTCAAAGCGATCCTCCAAAACCACACGGAGATTGTGTTTGCTCGAACCTCCCCTCAGCAGAAGCTCATCATTGTGGAGGGCTGTCAGATGCTGGTAAGAGAGGCAGAGGAGCTGGGGGACCTAGAACCCGCGTGGCAAAGCCCAGCCTCAAAACAAATAGGGAGGTGTGTGGGCCAAGCTATAAGAGACTCCGGACAGTATCCCATCTTGAACCTCCATGGTGGACTTTGGTTTAGGGGCTAAAAGTTGACATTATCTCAGGAGAACAGGAAAAGGAAGGGTCAGGAGTCCCGGATCAATGCATTTATAAGAAATGAGATGCTGAAATCAAACAAATCTTTGGGACTAGTCCTAAGTCTAACACACTCCTTTTTCTTTTTTCACTCCTTTTTCTGGACTTCACCAGGGAGCCATTGTGGCGGTGACAGGGGACGGGGTGAACGACTCCCCTGCGCTGAAGAAGGCTGACATCGGCATTGCCATGGGCATCACTGGCTCTGACGTCTCTAAGCAGGCAGCCGACATGATCCTGCTGGACGACAACTTCGCCTCCATTGTCACAGGCGTGGAGGAGGGTGAGGAAGCAGGGTGCCCAGAGTTAGGTCTTGCTCCTGATTGGGTTTGTGGGTACATTACCCTCATCCCCTCTGCCCATCATCCAACCTCCATTATCCTGTACAGATTTCCAAAAAAAATCACTATGAGACAAAATTTTGCAGATTAGATTCAGCTGATATATAGAATATCACTTTTTTATGAGATGGGAAGAAAACCCAGATTTGCCAGGGATGCTGGGACTCTGGTGTAGGAGAGTATCCTCTTTGTCCTCTCTCTGGGATTCAGGTGTTTCTAGAACACGCATGTACCTACAGCCCTGGGAGACTTCCATACTCTGCAATCAGCAGGGCCCCCAGAAATGGTGACACCTCAAGACTGGTTGGAAACCATCCAGGATTTGACTTTATAAACCCAGTTAAGCACCCTCTTTCCCAGAGAGTGCTGAAAAAGAATACCCATTGGTGAACAGGAGAGCCCTAGAATGCTGTACCCAGACTCCCTGCTTTCTGCCTGGAGCTATCTTACTAAAACATGACATCCCACATAATAATAATAAAGGTTACATTTTATTGGAACCTAGTGTAATCCTAACTTCAAATAGCCATTCAATTCAAAAAATTCTTTTGAGCACTGGCTGTGCATGCAAGGCAATATTCTACATACTGGAAATACAATGGTGAGAGAGAAATGCGTGAATCCCTGCCCACATACAACTTAATTTCTAGTGAAAAGAGACAGACTGCTATATGCATACTGTGCAAATTGCATAGTATGTTAAGTGCAATGGAAAGAATAAAACATGCAGTGCATGGAGGGATTACAGTCTTTGAAAGAATAGTCAGAGAAGGACTCAGCAGTCCTGTAGCATGGGAGAAATGATGGTCAGTGAGATAAGAGGTACCCAAGGTCACAAGCTGGTTATGGCAGAAAATGAGCTTCAAACCCAAGTCTGTCCTAAGCCCATGCTCTTTCCATTTTAGGCTTAATCTTGTAAAGGCTTTAATACTGGTATTCTCATACATCTCAGGATTAGCTAGGGCTAAATTTGCTACATTTTTAGAGATCAGATAACATTAGCCATTTTGAGTCCAAGAACAAAGAGTACAGTCAGGACATTCTACTAAATCATGGCTCTAATTAATAATCACACAATTTAGGGACAAAACCCAGACTGCCAATGTCTAGGGCTTTCCAGCCTTTTCATGGACCATGACACTTCTTTATAGTGGCTTCTCAGTCCAGGCGCTGCTTTTGAGAGGTAGGCCCTTTCAGGGCTCCTCACAGAAGGCTGGCCTTCCTTCCCAGGTCGCCTCATCTTTGACAACCTGAAGAAATCCATTGCGTACACCCTGACCAGCAACATTCCTGAGATCACTCCCTTCCTGCTGTTCATCCTCCTTGGTATTCCTCTGCCTCTGGGCACCATCACTATCCTCTGCATTGACCTGGGCACAGACATGGTAAGAGCCAGGCTGGGACCTGGCTTGGGGAACTCCTGTGAGCTAGCTTAGGAGTAGGAGAAACTTGATTGTGGGATGGATAAACCCAGATCTATTCCTGAGTTTCCTTTTGAACTTTGTGCTTCCCTCATTCCATCCCTCTAACCTCCAGGTACCTGCTATCTCCTTGGCTTATGAGACCCCAGAAAGTGACATCATGCAAAGGCATCCACGAAACCCAAAGACTGATAATCTTGTGAATCGCCGTCTCATCGGCATGGCCTATGGGCAGATTGGTGAGTGCAAAGCAGTGAGGCAGGGAGGGAGAGGAGAACAGCTGCCCATTTGTGCCATCTCAGCTTAGAAATAGGGAGATATTTTCTCAAACACAAAAGGCACTAGGCCTTAGCAACACAAAGCGCTGTTGATCTCAGAGCTGCCCTTGATATAGGGCCCAGTGAAAAAGGAACAACTGCGCCTGAAATGCTAACGCCTTTCTACACACCAAGTAGTGAGTGTAGACAGCATGCAAGCACAAAGCTAGCAAGCTTGCTAATTTTGAGGGCAGTCAGAGAGGTTTTATGGAAGAAATAGAACTTGAATTTGGTATTAGAGGCTAAGGGCTTAAACTAAGCACTGTATATAGACAGATGGGGAGAGCAGCAAAGGGGAGCACACAAGGCATCGTGAGAGAAGAGTAGATAGACTTTTGGTGGCACTCTTGGTCTCCATGAGGAAGCAGTAGAAAACAAGGTTATAGATATAGACGGCATTTATATTGGGTCCACTCTGAAAAGACATTTGGGTGCCATTAGAGGCCTTTGTTCTTGATTTGCCAGATACATCGAAGTGTTTCAGGAGCAGAGTGAGGGACGGACAGGGAAGAGACCGGGAAAAAGAGAGGCCATCCCAACACCTACGAGAGGAATCTGTAGAAAACGCACAGACCTTTAGGAACCAGATCTATGTTTGAATTCAAATTTCACCACTTCCTAACTGCAGGATCCTGGACAATGACTGGCTTTTGTGTGGGTGTCAGGTTTCCCATTCATGAGACGTAGGTAACAGCTCTGCACTGTGATGATCTGTGTCCACAAGGGACCCGCACAGTGCACAGCTCTGCAGTTACGAGGCAACATTACCACCAGCCCTGGCCCAGGCATGGCAGCGAAGTTTTGACTGAGGAAGAGGCAAAGGGTAAATGGCAAAGATATGACAAGAGGCTAACACTTGATAAATGTCCAAATGTCAGAGGAAAGGGAGTTGTCCAGATCTTGCAGTTTTAGGATGACATGATTCAAAGATGACATTGGGCTAGAGTTTAGAAATAAATGTCAGAGCTTGAAGACAAGTCCCTTAGATGAGGGATCAGATGTGGAAGGTAACAGTCTGCACTCCTGCACAGACACACACCAATCCAACAGACGCAGGGCCCAGCCTCTACCCTTAGGTGGACTGGCTGCCTTCTATGACTGTCCTATGGCTCTGCCACTTACAGGGATGATCCAGGCTCTGGCTGGATTCTTCACCTACTTCGTGGTCATGGCTGACAATGGCTTTAGGCCTCTCGATCTGCTGGATATCCGCCTGAAGTGGGACGATCGCTTCCTCAATAATCTGGAGGACAGCTATGGACAGCAGTGGGTGAGTAGCGAGGCTGGGGTGGCCGACAGTGACCGAGAGGAGTAAGGAAGTGACGGGGAAGAGAGTGAGGTTAGCAGATTTTTGAAGAGTAAGAGAAGGGAGGCAACAGACAGCAGATACCTTGTCTCCAGTCCTATCTGAGTGCTCAATCATTTTACTGAAACCTCCTATCACATCCATAAACGTCTTCTTGTTTACAATGATCAAATTTCAGTTCATCTCCTCTCTTTATCACCTTCCTGGATTCCTTGCCGCTGGGGTCTTCTTCGTGATATCAACTCTTCAGGGCTGACTTCTGTTTTTCCAAGTTCTGAACATGGCTGCCCCCCAAAAGAACACTGAGCCCTCTCCCGTTACACTCCCTCCCTCCGTAACAGTTCACAGAACATGATTTGAAATAAAAAAACTTACATTCTCTCTATGCTCCATCTTTACCATCCCAAACTTTTTAAACATAAAGGGGGCCTCCCTGTAGTCATCTTTCCTATATCCAAGATGAACAAGGGTAAGATGGATGTCCTCTCCTCAATAATATGTGCTCGAGAATTTTAGCATGTATGTTTCTTGTAGCTGAATCCTCCCATCCCGATTTCTACATCAGGGAGACATGTGACACCAGTTATCTGTAGAAGTATAAAATCATAGCCCGTTACCCGTATTCACTCTATAAACAAGAAAACAGTCTAGAAAGATGTAACAACTTGCTCAAAGTCCTGCGGTGAATCCCCGGAAGAGCTGGATTGGGATTCTGGACTGTTGTTTCCTGTCTGACATTTTCCCCCTTCACCACGGTGCCCCCAAACTAAGCTAGTGGCAGGTTTCTTAGAAATATGTTCAGATAGGAGTTGGAAAGACAGCTGTCATACGTGTGTGGCTTCTACCCGCTGAGCCCACTGAGGCCATCTGACTCCAATGTTTGCAGCCACCAGTGCTGCCCTGGAAGCCAGTGATGCCCCAGGTCCATAGCATTGTTCGGCCTGCCAATATCTCCTCAGCCCTCAACTCAGCCCTTGTCAGTTTACACCCTGATCCCTCCTCGCTGCTGTCAAGGCACAGTGTGACATATTTTAATTATGATAAAGATAATTAAAAGTACTTTAAGGTAAACTCCTTGTACCCTAGAGACACTATAAAGTATTAGAAGAATGGGTTGGAAACAGTTGCTCTGAGGAACAAATTCCATAGATGCAGGGTCCATTTGTGTCTCTTCCACAGTTGTAAGCATTAGATCATCTAGCATTGAGCTCCCCACCTAAGGAGTACGTTACTTACTGTTAGAAGTGAGTGAGCTCCTGCCCTTCTAAATATCTTCACTATTCTAAAAACCACAACTCATTCTTTTGTTCAGCCAGGATGTATAGAGACTCTCCTATGTACCAGGTACTAGGACCTGGAAATGTTAGTGAACAAATATGATCAAGTTATTGCACTCATGGAACTTATTTCTTTTTTTTTTTTTTTTTTTTTTGTCTTTTTGAGACAAGGTCTCACTATGCAGTTCAGGTTGGCCTTGAACTCACTTTGTAGCCCAGGCTGGTCTCGAACTCACACATGATCCTCCTGTCTCAGCCTCCTGAGTGCAGGGATTACAGGCATGTGCCACCATGCCCAGCTGGAACTTATTTCTAGTTAGCAGCAGAGGGTGTTTTTTACATATATCATAATATCCAGTCAACGGATTGGAGGTCTGAGAAATATGAGAATTAAGATATTATATTGGATGAGATGGACGCATAAAGGATAAAGATGATGAAGAGAGAGATTCTTGAAATGAAGATTATGGAGAAATTATAGATGTTGGGAAGAATAATATCTGAAGCTTACCTATGAGAACAAGCAGCCCACTGGGGGAGTGGGAAACGACAGACCACGGTATTGGAAGGATCATTCATACGAATATTTAGGTCTCAGAACAAACACTAAGGGAGGCAAGGGGGCACCCACCTGTAACCTCAGCACTCAGGAAGGCTGGGGCAAGAGTACGGCAAATCAGGGCCCAGTTTGAGCAATTTAGCAATTTAGCAAGACCTGTCTCAAAATAAATGAAAAGGGCTAGGGTTGTAGCTCAGTGCAAAGGCCCTGGGTTCATTCCTGTACAGAAAAAAAAAAAAAAAGAGAGAGCAGCCCCAATGGAATAATTGAGAATCATGAATCAGAGCTAAAATCCTTAAGAAATGATGGGACCGAATGCAGGTGAAGGGCTGACTGCGGTGAAGGGTGGTGGTTATGATCTGATGCGCACACATATGCTGGCTGGTCTGATTCTAAGTTTCACGCCTGGCTCATTCGTTCTCAGCCTTTGTTTCCTAATCATCTCAGGCTTTAGATTTCTCTTCAAATACAACTGTGGCCACATCTCGTGTGGCTTGACATGTAGTATCTCATTACTGTGCAGTCCTACATATTTTCAAAGCTCTTATTTGATCTATGAGTTATTTATGAACACGCTCTTTCTCCTTTATTATTTTTTTTTAATATAAACTCTTTTCTCCAGTCTAATTTAGATTTCACAGAACAGTCTCTTCATCTTTTTTTTCTTTTTTTTGCGGTACTGGGGATTGAACTCAGGACCCTGCGCTTGCTAGGCAAGCACTTATTCCACTGAGCTATATCCCCAGCCCTCTCCAGTCTAATTTAGATGCCCCTCCTGTGTGTCCCTGCAGCCTCGGTGACCTCACTCCTAACCAACTCTTGTACTGGCATAGTTAGTATACTTGTCTCTTCCGTTTTATTCTCCAGTTTCTTCATGTAAAATATGAGTGAAAAAACCAAGGAAGGAGTGAGGGAACATCTCTTATCTTCCGCCTCTTAGGCGTTCCTTTTTCCTGTGTCCCTGTCAGCCTCTGTCCCCACCTTCCTTCTGACCTCTGACCTCTGACCCTGTTGTCCTAAGTCCATCTTTTTCTCCACATCAGACTTTTTTTTTTTGTCTTTTTGAGACAGGGTTTCACTATGCAGTTCAGGTTGGCCTTGAACTCACTTTGTTTCTTTTTTTCTTTTTTTTTTTTTTTAAGAGCAGAATATATTTATTGAGGGAAGGAAAGCTTCTGTCCAAGAGAGGGACAGAAGGGGGGCCAGAGTGGTTGCCCCGGGACTCTGTCCTTGTAGCCCAGGTTGGCCTCAAATTCACAGCGATCCTTCTGTCTCAACCTCCCCCCAGTGCTGGGATGACAGGTGTATACCACCATGCCTGGCTGCACATCAGACCTAATATTAGCTTAGTAAAGCTCTGCTGGGGCATGCTGTATGCCTTTCACTGAACTAAGCATGGGGAGGGGCACAAAGATAAATAGGGTCTTGTTCTGGAGGAGCTCCCAGTTAGGTAAGGAAAACACACAAGCAAATCATAACACCACATGAAAAGTGCTAAGGCAGAGACACAGGCAAAGTGCTGATAATCCTGAGAGGGAGGACCTAACTCAACCTAGGAGTCCCAGAAAGCAGTAGAGAAAAGAAGCCTTTCTGACACTGATGTCATCTCTCTGCCCACCCTCCCTAGACCTATGAGCAGAGAAAGGTGGTGGAGTACACGTGCCAGACGGCTTTCTTTGTGAGCATCGTGGTGGTGCAGTGGGCTGACCTCCTTATCTGCAAGACCCGCCGCAACTCATTCTTCAAGCAGGGCATGCAGTGAGTGCCACCAAAAGGCCCCAGCACTTCCCCCAGCCCCTGCATTGAGACCAGCAATTTCTCCCTGCCTTTTCCTCCCCATCTCAATCACACTCATAAATGTTTCTTCTCAGAAACAAGGTCCTAATATTTGGGATCCTAGAGGAGACATTGCTGGCGATTTTTCTGTCTTACACTCCAGGCATGGGCACGGCCCTGAAAATGTACCCACTCAGGTAAGCAAAAGGGTGCTAACGGGTGAGTCTCTGGACACAGGCAGGATGGTCACCAGCTAGTTGCCACCCAGGTCTATGGGGCTGTTCTCAGTGACTTGTACTCCAGGAAGAAGCTCCTTTGTTGAGACAGGCAAAACTGTGTTAAGGGATCACAGCCATTAGACATGTACATTTAGCTGCCCACCAGTGTTCAGCAGAGAAGGATCTTTCTTTAGGATAACAAGTGGTGTAGCTGTGCACGGACACATAGTGTTTGCAGCTGAAGTAACCATAAAAATAGCCTAATCTAAGCTTAGCTGATTCCATTGTGTTTAGGCCAATATATTTTAATATAAATGTGTGTGAGTGAACATACTGAAATTCTATCTGATGCCTTGTCTTGTTCAATGTCTAAGATTTTGTTGTGCTGTTTTCCACTTGGTTTTGTGTAGTTTTGGTTTTGGATTGGTTTGGTTTCATTTGGGTTTGGTGTTTTGAGACATGACCTGGCTATACAACCCAGGCTGCCCTCAAACTCACAATAGCCCTGCCTGAGCCTTCCAAGTGCTGGGATTACAGACATCCACTGCTATACTCAGGGTATTTTGTTCTAACATGAGACATGCTTGTGAGCTTTTTTTTTTTTCTTTTTGCTTGTGAGCTTTTTAAATTTTAAAATGTATAAAGAAGGCAGAATCACCAGTCTGTGCCCAGCTCTACTCCCACACCCTGCATAGGTAGCCTCTGGTAATGATCTAGTGGATATTCTTCCAACTCATTTCCTATACATCTGCATTGTTTTACTCATCTTTCCATCCCCTGCAGCATTTTACGCAGTGCTCTGCACAAGGTAGGTGCTCAATTAATATTTAATAGGAGGCATTGGCATCGGCATCGGCCCTGCATAGTGACAATGCCAAGCCTGGATTTCTACTGCATGCTGTCCCGTGACCTTGGAGAAGTAGGCAACTGCTGTGAGCCTCTGCTTCATCTGTAAGGTTTCAGCAACACACACTTCCCTGGCTGGGGATGTACCTCATGGTAGAACACGTGCTTACCATTTGTGAGGTTGGAGTTGGGTCCTTAGCACCCCCAAAACAAAGAAAGAAAGACATGAAGAAAACACAAACAAAAACACCAAAACAAAACAAACAGAACTCATCGGGCACAGTGTTGGGAATTACACACAGAAATGGGCGTGTGGAGGAGGTCGGGGCGGCTACTCTGTTAACAGCAGCTCTGCGCTTGTTGTATTAATGTAGATAAAGAAGCAGTGACAAACACGGTGACTATTATCTGTCCACTCTTCTACATACCTGGGCCAGGGAGCTCAGCACCTGTGATTCTTTATTTTGTGTGTACATTTACCCTCTTTTCTCTGATCCCCCTGAGCTCCTCGAGGTCAAAGGTGATCAAGTAACCATTTTTATTTCCCCAATACCTAACAGAGGCAGAGTGGCCATGACCGTTGTTCAGGGAAATGAGTGACCATTTGTCTATCAGAGTTTATATCTGTGTTGTGCACGTATGTAATGAACCATGGCTTAGGCTCACACTGTCCAGTGTGGTAGCCATTGGACAATGGTAGCTTCATGTGACCACTGCAATTTTGAAATCTTCTGAAGTCCTAGTGAACCTGAAGAACTAAATTTATAATTTTAATTTTCATTTGTTTAGGGCTGGGGATATAGCTCAGTGGAATAAGCGCCTGCCTAGCAAGCGCAGGGTTCTGAGTTCGATCCCCAGTACCGCCAAAAAAAAAAAAAAAAAAAAACATTTTGGGGGCTGGGGATATAGCTCAGTGGAATAAGCGTCTGCCTAGCGAGCGCAGGGTCCTGAGTTCGATCCCCAGTACTGCCAAAAAAAAAAAAAAAGTGATAAAATTCATTTGTTTGAAGTTTTTTTTTTTTTTTTTTTTTTTGCGGTACTGGGGATCGAACTCAGGACCCTGCGCTTGCTAGGCAGGCGCTTATTCCACTGAGCTATATCCCCAGCCCCCTTGTTTGAAGTTTAAAGCAGCATTAACTATTTGTCTGGCATTGTTTTTTTGAGGAGGGTACTGGGAATCAAACTCAAGACCTTATGCTTGGCAGGCTGGTACTGTACCACTGTGCTGTATCTCCAGATACTTGTCTGTTAAATACAACTTTATTATTTTGATTGGACTATATTTCCCCCTAACTGTTGAAAATTTAGTATCTGGGTTGAGATGTGCCATCAGTGTACAATACCTATCAGATTTCCAAGAAAAGAAAGAAGAGTGTAAACTATGTCATTGATAATGTTTATATGATTACATACATTGAAGTGATAATATTTAAGTCAAGTAAAATTATTAAGATGAATTTCATCTGTGTATTTTTATTTATTTCAATGTAGCTGTTCAAAACTTTTTTTTTTTAGATGGTCTCACTATGTAGCTCAGGCTGGCCTTGAACTCACTATGTGGCCTAGGCTGCCCTTGAACTCACCACAATCCTCCTGCCTCAGCCTCCCACATGCTGGGATTATAGGCATATGCCAGCACAGCTGGCTAGAAATTGTTAAACTTTGGATGTGGCTCATTATCTTTCACTTAGGCAGAGCCATTGGTTTAAGCCATCTCTTCTTTTTGTCCCTCAAAGGAACAACTATGGTCCTGACTCACCCCCTATCCAGAATCTATCTTTCTGGTATTTAATTATAGAAAGGGACTCAGAAGGAAAAAAAATGCCCCCCCCTTTTTTTTGCAGTACGGAAAAATATAAGAAATTTTGGGGGGCAGTGGCGCATGCCTGGAATCCTGGTACTCAGGTGGCTGACGCAGGAGGATCACTGTGAGTTCATGGCCAGCCCAGGCTACATAGTAAGTTCCAGGCCAGCTTGAATTGCATAGTGAGACTGCCTCAGACAACCCCCGACCCAAAAAAGGAAGGAAATTCTATCTGGTACTTTGTCTTGTTCAACTTCCAGGCTTTTGTTACGAGAGCCAGATGAATATCCCGTGGTAGATGTCTGGGGGCTGTGGAGGCGTAAAGCTTAGAGTACGCAGCAAGCGAGGGGCATCTCCCTTGGCAACTCTGGACTTCAGAAGATAAACTCTAGGAACACTGCTTGTACCTCTGACTATGACATTTCTATTACCCTTGGTGTGCTCCATTCTCCCCTCTGCATCTGGGACGCCCCGCCCTCAAGTCTCTGACCTCACAGCGAGGAATTGGCTGTATCTCCCCTCACAGCCTCTAGGACCCATCATGGTCTCAGGCACATGGTGGACACAATAATGAAACCTAATTCCTGGGCGCTGTTTGCTGTGCCCACCCTTCTCCTGCCTCCATATTGTCTGCCGCACTGGCCACATTGTCCCCTCCACAGGATAGCCTGGTGGTTCTGTGCCATTCCCTACAGTGCTGTTATCTTCATCTACGATGAAGCCAGGAAACTGATCATCCGTAGATGGCCTGGCGGTGAGGCTCCCCTTGGCCCTGCTCGGGGTGGGCACCAGCCCCATGAGGCACTCTCCCGTCTTGCCTGACTCCTCCAGATGCACTGGCTTCACCCACACCCCACTGCCTGCTCTCTCTGTGCCCAGGCCCAGCTCTCGCCCCCTCGACCCCACCTCCCAGTGCGCCAGTGTTCGATGCCCCACTCCAGACCACCGGTCTCCAACTTCCTCCTCTTGCTCCTGCTAAGGTGCCCTTGGTGCCTCCCTAGAAGCCTCCC
>PVLD010015001.1:25783-50347 GCA_004027595.1 Dinomys branickii
GGGGTGGGGGTGGGGGGGTGTTGAAGGGAAGCCCAGCAGGGAGGGGGATGGTCCTGTTGAATCCAGTAAGTAGCCTGTCAGGACAGTAAATGTTTGACATCGCCTTTACCTGGCTGAATGAGTCACATCTGATTTTTGAGGAACTGAGGATTCTGGTATCTTCACAGTAGCCAGGCAGGCTGGGAGAGGGTCAGAATTAAGCATCCTTGCTCCTGGAGTGTCTCCCCCATCTTCATGTTACTATTGATCTCTTCAAGAGCAAGGGACAAATGCCTGCTCCAAAAGTGTAGTTGGGATCAGGCATGGTGGCATATGCCTGCAATCCTAGCCCTCAGGCTGAGGCAGGAGGATTGCCTCAAGTTTGAGGCCAGCTTGAACTGTCTAGTGAGACCCTGTCTCAAAAAACCAAACACAAAGGTGCAGTTGGGAGGAGAGAGTCAGAAGACGGTAGTGTAAGAGGCGCAGCCGTGTCACAGCCTGATGGGAGGCTGCAGCACTCACACCTATACCCAAAGGTGGTGAGGCAAATCACCCAGCCCCTGCCTTGGGCCTCCTCAGGCCAGCACCAGAGTAGGGCTATCGTGGAGGCTGGAAGAGGCCTGACTTCTCCAGTGAAGAACCTCAGATCCAGAGAGCTTAAATGACTTGGGAACAGTCATATGGTGAGGGATGTCCCTTCTCTGAGGCAGATTGATGGCCCTGCCCTCTGACCCTGTCGTCAGAGTATCTCAATGTCATCCCATCCCTCGGCCTGTCTTCTCTAGTGTAGTCTTAAAACAGAGGCCGCACAAATCCGAGGCCAACACTCTGCTACCGAGCTACATCGCTGTGCTGCCCTGGTCTCCGGTGAGTGGAAAGTCCCAGGGAGCCTCTCTCCACCCTCCTCCTCTCCTCCCCCCCTACCCCTCACCTTCGCACTGAGCACTCCACTCTGCTCCACTCTGCTGGGAGGCATAGTTCACCCTCAGGCATCTTTCAGCGTGGGTTGGGGGTGGGGTCTGCCCATAAGTACATGGAATGGGAAATGCGGAGGAAAGCTGGGGAGAGGGGGCACTATCGACTGTCACCAGGGGCAAAGCACAAATATTACATGCATGCAGTGTGCATGGGGCGCCATCAGTGAAGCTTTACACATCGATTCTTACCACACCCTCCTATTTCACAGATGAGGAGAGCAAGGTCTGCCTGAATCCTGAACTGGGCTCTTCACCTCCTTGCAGGCCAGTCTTACACTGAGAGCTGGACCGAAACACAAATACAGAACAAAAACCAAACACAAGATGAGGGGGAAGAAGGGCCATGGACTAGGACGGAGCACGAGACCCAGGAGGAAGGCCCTCCCACTGGCAGGGACAGCCGGCCTCTCTTTCCCCTACACCAGGCCCCTCCCTGGAGGGCTCCCTCCCTCTGGTTTCCCTGTGTCTCACAGCACCAGGTCTCCTGGGGACAAGGCTGCATCAGTCTGGGGTCCTTCCCCGCTGCTGACAGGGCTGAACCAGACCCTGGAGGATGGAGGGGCCTGAAGGTATGCAAGTGAGGTGGGGAGGGGGACAGCCAGCGCCCAGCTCCTCGGATTTCAGCGCAGGAGCTTTGGGTGTCTGGTGGGTTAAAAATACAGAGGCCCCAACTCAGGGTCATTTGACACCAGTGGCTGAGGCATGTTAAGTGCAAGGGGCTGAAGGCAGGGGCCAGGAGGGAAGAAAATGAAGCAGAAGGTAGAGGGAAAAGCCTCAGAGAGCGCAGGGGAGCCGGGCGCAGGGGCTGGAAGGGATGACAGTGGAATTAGAGCCAGAAAGAGCAACCAGGGCGAGCTGTGGCTGCAGGAGAAGACGGGGAGACGGAGGGGGTCACTGTGGGTCCCACCTCACAGCCTCCGGCTACCAAAGTCTAGCTGGTGATGGGGCAAGTCTGACATTCGGTGTCTCCGCCTGCCCCAGAAGGCACAGAAGGGAGAAGGCAGCGGTGGTCGTCACTGGGAGCATTACTCTGGGCAGGCCTCTGGTGGTGGGCTCCGGCACATCAGCCACCTCCTGGGAGAGGAGGAGATGGGATCCTGAGGTCTCTTCAGCTCCAACGTGCCATGCTTGGGCCAGCCCGAGCCTCTCCCGCTTCGGTGACAGCTGTCCCTCTTGGATCCACTCCTGCCATGCTCTTGAGATTTTCTGCAGCTTTCCTTACTTAGCTGAGTAAGGTCGCCCCACGGGAGGGTGGAAAAGTTATTCTGCTAACAGAATTCCATGTCCCATGCCCTTGCCTGGATGCAAAATAAACACTGTCCTCTCCAGAGAGAGACTGTGATCTAGTGTTTCTCTGTGGTCTCCCTCATGCCTCAGTTTACCTGTGCATGGAAAGAGCCATGGAAAGGATCCTTCCAGGTGCCCAGAGTTGAACTCACCCACTCTGCTCTCATCTACAAGCTGGGATCCAGCAGGTACAGGCCTACTCCCAGCTCTGTTTTGGGTCTCGGGTGCACAGAATTTACCGACAGCGCTGGTTCAGGGCACAGGGTGACCTCTTCGCATTTTCCTTCTATTCCTTTTTACCCCCCAGTTTTTATACCTGATCCTTTTTGTCCTGTCAAAGACACAGGAATAAATAGTAACTATTAGCTGTCTTTGGAATCACGCACAGCCTGGGGAATCCTCCCTTCCCGCTGTGCTCTAGAAAACTGAGTCCCACAGGATCAGAGCAGACAGCGCGTGCAGGAGGTGGCAGCCAAATGACATTCCCTTCCTCATGGTGGACCTTATGGGCACAGAAACCCCAAATCTGCATCCATCCCTACAGGGTGGAATCTGGGCCAGCCCTGGCCTCCCCTGCATTCCTGGTTTAGTAGTGTTGAGTGAGTAAAGGAAACTGGCTGGAGCTAAGCCAGGTCGCCAGTCTTGGACTCGGCTCCATCTTTTATTCAGAGAATGATCTCATCCTTGGTCCTGGTTCTTTAAAGGGAACCGCCGGGGGTCTCTTTCCTGCAGCCTGGACTGCCCTTTTATTGCCCCCTTCCCCACCCCCCCGCCCCCAGGATTAAAGAAACAGACTTCAGTATAGGAGACTCCCAGATTTTAGGACAGGGAGGCAACACGCTTTCGTCCGCTTTGGTCCTATATAATCAATTTCAGCTCAGACGCGGGGCGATACCTCCTCATCTCCACCCACACTTGTTTCCCTCTGCCTTTGCCCGGCACGCTCTGTGATCCCCAGTTACCCCCCCCCGCCTCCCCTCCCCCTCCCCCAGCCCCAGCCCCAGCTTCATTACCTCCGACTCATCTGGTCTTATTTTTAGATCCCTCATCTCTCCCTTTTCCTGTCTTAATATGGCGATGAGCTCTTGGGCCAGCGCGGGGACAGGGGCTGAGGAGCCTGGACACTGGGGGAGGGGAGGAAGAAGCGGCCGGGGAGCCGAGGCAGAGGTGTAGGAGGTGGAACCATGCTGGCCCTCTTGGAGCCGTCCTGGCCTCAGAAGGCTATCACCTCTCCTGCCAACCACGGAGACGTATTTAGACAGGACCAGGTGGGGACCGAGCGATGCCAATCTCAGGGGGCAGCTCCAATTCTCTCCCCGCCCCCTGCTCCTAGTCCTGCTCCTGACCCTTATTCCCTTGGCTCTGTCGGCAGTTTCTCTGGGACCCAGCAGTGTCTTCTGTCCACTGCTCTGGGCCACTCCCCACCCCACCCCCACGTGGAGCCCCTAACTCAGGATTCAGCGCCCAGGGGCCCCTCCCTATCCCAGCTAACCTCCTCTGGACCAGGAGAGCCGACCCAGATCCCACTACCTCCATGAGCGCTGCAGATAGGATGGGGGCCAGAGCAGTGCTGCTGTTCCTGCTGGTGCTAGGGACACCCATGTGCGGGGTCCAGGGGGAGGAAGGGCTGGACTTTCCTGAGTATGATGGTGTGGACCGCGTGATCAATGTCAACGCAAAGAACTACAAGAATGTGTTCAAGAAGTATGAGGTGCTGGCGCTCCTCTACCATGAACCCCCTGAGGATGACAAGGCCTCACAGAGACAGTTTGAGATGGAGGAGCTGATCCTGGAGGTGAGTGGGGGGCTGCAGGCCTGCCATGCATGCCCAACCCTCTCTTTGACCCCGTCTTACATCGCATATAAGATCACTAAGGGTGAGATCTCATGCTGAGGGCAGTGCTGCAGGACCTCTGTGTTGACCACCAGGACTCAACTGGCATGGGACCTTAGCCCCAGGAACCCAATGTTAGGGAACTGTAGAGGGGGTGCAGCCGGGGGATTGGTGGAAGCTGGTGGTACTTACTAGGTTTTCCTAGGAAGGAGGCTAGAGAAGGGAGAGGCAGGTACTGGAGTGGCCAGAGCTGCCACACAGTCCTGTGTACCCCACCCCCCCCACTGCTCCTCTCCTAGCAAAAACCTGTCCCTGCACCATGTATTTGGGGGCTGCACCCCAACGAGGTCAACACCGATCCTAAATGCAAACATGACCAATGTCTTATTTGCCTATCACTCAATGGCTAAATGTTTAAGTATCTCCTTGAACCCACCATGCCTGTCACTGGCCTTCTAGCCCCTCTGCCTCCTTCCCTGCTCCCTAACTCCACATCGGTCTCTCTCGGTCTCTCTCGGATCAAGCCAGATGCCTTCACTGGAAATTTTTCACAGTTGAAAGAGGCTTCTGGATGTCTTTCCATTTTCTTTTTGTAGGGAGGGATCTCCAATCTGAGTTCAGGTCTAAATCAGAGGCAGGTGATTATGTCTTCCTAGGGCCACATTATGCTTGAGTGTCCCCATCTCAGTTTCCTCAGCCCCTTGGGCTCGGTAGTGCAGATAGGCCCCAGTTCATCCAGAGCTTGGGGCATGTCAGGGTGAGGCACCAAGACCGCGGGCTCTCGCTTCTGTGTGTCCCTGCTGCGCGCTGGAACCCACCTCTGATGAATGAGGCAAGTATTTTTACCCTGAGTGCACAGTATCCTCAGCCGCCCACCTGCCATCCTCCTCCCCCCCATCCCCTCCCAAATCCTCCTCCCTCCCCACCCCCCCAAATCATGGTGCCTGTGGGCTGGGTGGGACAAAGCTGCAGGCTGTGTCCGCAACAGGGTGAATCTGGGTTGAAAGCTGAGCCAAGAGACTTATAGAGACAAGGACCTCATAGTGCGGCTGTCCACAGCCTAAGGCCTGGCCGAAATACAGTGTCAGTGGAGAGCTTGGAGGAAAGCTGTCTAGTTTCTGCTTGTCTTGCTGCCTCCAGGCAGGGGAGATAAGTGATGACCTCACCTCTGCTCTCGGCCTTCTGGCCTTCCCTATCCTCCGCAGCACGATCAGACCCTCCACCCCTGCCCTCTAGAATTCTTGCATTCGGAGTCACTCAGAAGAACCCCAGAGATTCTAACATCACCCCTGCTCCAGCTTGGCCTTTGACCAAGATGGAATACAGGGACCAACCCTTCTGGAGCGAAGCTGCCCCTCAGCCACTCTTCACTATCCCCACAGGACCTGGGGAATTCAAGCTCAGTGCCTTAAAATTCAACATAATCGCACACTGCTGGGAGGTGCACACCTGTAATCCTAGTACTTGTAGAAACCCTAGTACTCTGGAAGCTGAGGCAGGAGGATTGCCATGAGTTCAAGGTCAGCCTGAGCTACATAGGCCTACAAAACACCAGACAAACAACAAAACAACAAACAACCAAAAGCATACTGCAGAGCTCGAGAGCAAAGTGCCTGCCTTGTATGCACGAGGCCCTGGGCTCCATTACCAGCAAAACAAAACAAAAAAGCATGATTTACTTAAGCAAAACTATTTGTGAATTTAAAGTGGAACCCAAGACAAACCAGAACTGTGGGAGATTTTTTAGAGATATCCTGAATCTTAGCATAAGGTCAAGGTCAGCTCTTAGGCTTCTGCAGCCTAGATAACTCAACTTGAAAGCTGGAGGTGGGGAAGAAGAGTGAATAAGAATCTCGGGAGCTAATTTCAACCCTCACCCCTCACTCCAGTTAGCTGCCCAAGTCCTAGAAGACAAGGGTGTTGGCTTCGGGCTGGTGGACTCTGAGAAGGACGCAGCTGTGGCCAAGAAACTAGGTAAGGGAGGGGAGGGGGGAGCAAAGGGGGCGGGCCTGTGAGACGGGGGAGGCCTAGGGTGGAGGACTGGAGGGCACCCTGGGATCTGAGGGGCTTGGGAACCCTTCCACCCTGACTCTCCTGAAAGGAGGAAGCAAAGAACATACTGAGACTGGGAAGGTAGTGGGCGGGAGTCCCAGCCTCTCCTCTATTCCTTGTAGAAACCCATGCTCCAATTCCAGCACGAGATGAGCTGGCCCTCTTTAAACTTACCCAGACAACACGGCTAGATGCTGGAGGGGAAGGGAAGCCAGGGAATTCGAGCAGGGCTGGAGAAGAGGCCCTTGGGAACACCTCTCCTTGTTCCTTCCCTTGCCCGGCCCCGACCTAGTGTCGCAGCAGCAGCCACCAGGGGGCAGCACAGGTTCGAGACCGGGTTCCGGATGTGGATGGGGGAAGGGTGGTTAGTAACAGTGAAGTCATCTGGTCAGCAATAGCAAAGTTAAAGGACAGGACCGAAAATCAGCTATCAAAGTTCTCAAAGGAGATAGCAAGAATATATGTCTCTGGTCACGGCAGGCAGGGAAAGGAAGCAATACTGTTGGAATAATCATGTCCCTCTTTCCTCCCCTCAAACCCCAGCTGACCCTTTTCTCCCTAGAAATCCTCTGCCACCAGGCCAGCTTCTTCCGCTGTATCAGGGGCATGGAGAGCAGGTGTAGGGCTGAGGAGCAGTGGAGGAAGTCGAGGTGGGGTCCAGTGGGGTCATGCAGCGAGCTGTGACCTAGGAGTTAGCGTCTTGGATCTGTGGGAGGGCTGGGGTCATGGCTCACCTCTCTCTCGTTACCTAGGACTAACTGAGGAGGATAGCATTTATGTGTTTAAGGGGGATGAAGTCATCGAGTATGACGGCGAGTTTTCTGCTGACACCCTGGTGGAGTTTCTGCTGGATGTGAGCATTTCCCTACACCTCACAGCCTTGCTTTAAGACATCACTGCCCAGCCGGGCATGGTGGCACACGCCTGTAGTCTCAGCACTCAGGAGGCTGAGGCAGGAGGATCTTTGCAAGTTCAAGGCCAGCCTGGGCTACAAAGTGAGCTCAAGTCCAGCCTGAACTGCACAGCAAGACCCTGTCTCAAACAAACAAACAAACAAACAAACAAAGGTATCACTGTCCCTTGTCCCTTCTAGTTCCAATCTTATTTCCCCTCCACACACACGTACCACATACCACAGACCATCCATGATACACACCACACACGTGTACAGTTTGATCAAAATATACAGTGGATATGTAAGTTTTAAATATTTGTTATGGTAAAAGACACATTGCCATTAATCCCCCTGAAAATATTCCCCTGTGCTCTGAACAAATTATCTCATCATTCCTGCCACTTTCTGGAGTAGTTCTGGAAGTCTGCTTTTGTGAGTGCCACTATGAGGCACTCAATACGGCGAATGCTGCTGTTAAGCACCATCTAATGGAAAGACAGGCTGGTAACACGTCACTGTGTCCTCATCTGCCCTATTTGCTGGATCTGGCACTGTGTGATTTGTGCCTCTTTCCTAAAGTCAAAATGACCATGAAAGGTAAACCTTTTGAATCAGTTCAGAACATCCAGGCAGTCATGCTAGCACAACTGAAGACACTCACAAGAGAGGGCTTCCAGAACTGCTTCAGAAAGTAGGGAGAAGGATGGAGTAAGCGTGCTCAAAACAAGAGGCAATATAGTGAGGGGATTATTGGCAACGTAATCAACTTTTACTGTAATAAACTTTTAAAAATTTAATTCACTACATTTTTAATCAGTTTGTATATAACACTCACTAGACATACACTTAGACATACAATACACACACCACACGAAGCCCACAAACCAGACATAACACCCAACATAAACATCACACACCATACATACCCCATATTACACAGGCCACCACCTCCCCTTTCTCTCAACATCTAACCCCTCTCCCAGTTCTGGCCTTCTCCTTAGATCAGTGATGCTGAACCTTTTAGAGGTTCAGCGATAATGAACAGCTTGCTGTGGCATGTATTCCATAGATTTGGCACCACTGCCCTAGATCCTGCTCCCTCCAGGTCCTACCCGTAGGACAGAAACACTTGGAGCCTTCAATATCCCTGCTTTTCTAGGTCCTAGAAGATCCTGTGGAGTTCATTGAGGGTGAACGAGAGCTTCAGGCATTTGAGAATATTGAGGATGAGATCAAACTCATTGGCTACTTCAAGAGCAAAGACTCAGAGCGTGGGTGACCCTGAGACTCCACTTCTCCCCTCCATGCATGCTCGCCTCGCCTGTCCTTCTGCTTGCCCACCTCTTCTACCAGATCCAGCTCTTTGCCTCTTTATTTCTCCTGCATGCTAACTCCATCTTCTGCTCTAGTCTCCCTGAACTCTGGGGATTTCCCCAACAAGTCCATCCAGCGCTCCACCTGTGCCATTACAACCCTAGGGTATTTCGCCTCACTCTCAGATGACTAGAGGGGTGGATCTCAGAATGAACCCCACCCACCAAAGAACTGGGGCCAGACCTGGGTGAGACTGATTCCTAGGCAGACCCTCTTTCTAGACTGACTCTGCTTTCCTCCCTCAGATTACAAAGCCTATGAAGATGCGGCTGAAGAGTTTCATCCCTACATCCCCTTCTTCGCCACCTTTGACAGCAAGGTTCTTCTCCCTACACCCTTAAGCTGCCCTCGGGCCTCTCCCAGAATTCAGTGGGGCCTGGTTCTATCATACATGCTTGAAGTCCCCACCCCCAAATCAACAACTGCCCTGTAGATGTTAGAGCTGAAGAAAAGAGAGGCTTTATATTACCTCAGCCACCCCTCTCATGTTAAACAGAAGCCCAGAGAAGTTAAGACATCCGTCCACTGTCACAGTGGCAGTGACAAGGACCCAGATTTTCTGATTCCCTTCCTAATGTTTGCTCCCCAAAATAACTGTTTCTCATTGCGACTCTGCCTCCCGCTGTATTCACCTATCTCTTGCCCCAAAGGTGGCAAAGAAGTTGACCCTGAAGCTGAATGAGATTGATTTTTATGAGGCCTTCATGGAAGAGCCTGTGACCATCCCAGACAAACCCAACAGTGAAGAGGAGATTGTCAATTTCGTGGAGGAGCACAGGAGGTAGGAGTCCGAGGGCCTCTCTGAGCAGGATAGGCATCTCCTAGGGCTAGCACACCCACCCCTGAGGTGGGCTTGAGGAGTGTCAGCTAACCAGGAAGCTGGTGTCCCCTGGAGATGAATGCACGTCCCAGCACCAGTGCTGACTGACACCCTGGATTTTGCACCCTAATACTTCGCACTGCACTGCACACAGAGGAGGTAATCTGTAAATGTGTGTAGAGCACTGTGATGTTGACTGTGCCTTAAATAACCTCTGTCAACACATGAGCGATGCATGCCTACGGTCAGCTGGGACCGGCAAAGTACTATTGTTACATTTAATCTTTTTAACAATCTGAGACAGAAACTATTCCAGAGTGGTGGGCTGGGTGGAGACCAGAACTAGGACTTTAGCCCTGACCTGTCCTGTGTTGTCTCCCATACTATGCTACTCTATCAGTGGTTCTCAGGGAGGTGGAGGGAGCAGGAGATGGGGAAAAGGGTTTGCCCTCCAGGGGATATTTGGCAACGTCAGCAAATATCCTGGGTAGTAGGGAATGCTGCTGCTGGCCTTTGTGGCTGGAGGCCAGCTAAACATCTTGCAGTGCACAAGATGCCCTCTCCAAACAGAAAATTATCCAGCTCAAAATGTCTGAAGCTCTGAGGTTGGGAAACACTGCCCTGTACTCGTAGACTTCTCTTCCTTCACAGTACTCCACAGTGTGAGATACCCACTCATCAGTATAAATACCACTTGCTGTGTCCAACTAGACTGTGCCCCCTTCATAAGGGCAGGGGCATGTTCGCCTGGTTCAGCTCACCCAGCACCTGGCCCAGGGCTGAGAACTTATCAGGCCTTCAGTGTTATTGAATGAGTGGATGAACGAATGAATGAATGAATGAATACCCTTATGTCCACTCTTACCTTTTTCCCAAAGGTCTCTCTTCCAGCCCTTGCCACCACTCTGCCCCTCATTTTAACCCTGCAGTGATATAGGCCTGGTTCCTAGGGCTTAAGTTTTGCTAGAAGGCTTTGTTCTGGGCTACCAGCTGTCTGTGCGCATAGACTGCCCTGCTGTGGGGACCGTCTGGAAGGAGATGTCCTCCTCATCCACTGAGTAAGGACTCTGTCTCTTCTAGATCAACCCTGAGGAAACTGAAGCCTGAAAGTATGTATGAGACCTGGGTGAGTGCCCGTGGCTAGGCCCAGGCCCTCAGGGAGCCAAAGGGTGGCTGAAGAGTAGGGTTCGTGCCCATCTGTACAAAGAACAGTGCAAAGGGGAAATGGAGGGGAGGGCTGAGGAATGAGGGCAGACAGATGTAAGTGGATGGAAATGAGGGTGAGGTCCTGGCTAGGGTAAAGGAATCACCAGAGGAGTTGCGGTGGTGGCTCTGAAGCTGACAGGGTCACTGTCACGAGATCACTCCCTGTCCAGAAGCTGGCTTTCCATGACCCAGGGTCAAGGAACACCTAGGGTCTTCCTTAATCCCAACCTTGCTCTCCACCCCCACAGGAGGACGATATGGATGGAATCCACATTGTGGCCTTTGCAGAGGAAGCCGATCCCGGTAAGGCAAGAATACTGGCTCAGCCGGAGGGAAGGCAGGGCGGCTTGTTTGTTGAAACACAGGTCTTATGTGGGAGGCATTTCTGGGAGTTTACAAGCAACCTGGGGCTACACATGTGGAGCTATAGGAAGCAGGGAAATAGATTCAGACTCCTGCCCTCGTGTCTCTTGGCTCTCTTCCCATCTCATGTCATGCTTGTGTTTCCTCCAAGATGGCTACGAGTTCTTAGAGACTCTCAAATCTGTGGCCCAAGATAACACTGACAACCCTGATCTTAGCATCATCTGGATCGACCCTGATGACTTCCCTCTGGTAAGAGGCCCTGCTTAGGCTCTGCTCAGGACCTTGGACTATGACACCTTCTCTTTTTTTGTCTTTTTGAGATAGGGTCTCACTATGCAGTTCAGGCTGACCTTGAGCTCACTTTGTAGCCCAGGCTGGTCTCGAACTCGCAAGGATCCTCCTGCCTCAGTCTCCCGAGTGCTGGGATTACAGGCATGCGCCACCACGCCCAGCCACGACAATGACACCTTCTAAGGGAAGGCTTAGTTTCAGAGCTCCTATTCCTATCTCCTGACAGGGGGTTTGGGAGCTCTTCCTGTTGCACCCTCCAGGGTACTTTGGGCGTGGAGGGCCACCCGAGCACAGGGAAGGAGGGTGGAAAGCAAATCATGTGGGATGTAACATACAGTGCCCAGAGCAGACGCCAGGCGTGACTCCTACCCACTCAATCGCAGAGTCATAGCACAGAGTCCATGTCTTAGTGCATGGTTTGAGTCCCCAGCACCTAGCACCTGTTGTTGAATAACTGAATGAAATGTGAGGAACACTGGTGATTACCAGGTATGTCTTCCTTAGCCTAGACATGCAGGAACTGAGGGCCCGGGAGAACAGGGATTTGTCCAGACACCCAAGTTCAATGTGCAACAGACCCAGGATCACAACAGGAGTTTCCTATCTCCTTTTCCTCAGGAAGGAGGGGCTGAGATGCCCAGCTGAGCCTCCTGAGACTTTCCCTTTGGAATTTCCATTGTTTTACTGCTTAGCTGTTTTCAGGCCCTAGTGCTACAGCTGTCCCCTTCTGCTATTCCCCTCTTTATCCCTGGACTGATCCTCACACTTACACTCCTGGATTCGTGTACACCTAAAGTCCATTAAGTTGCTGTGTTTGGATCTCTCCACAGCTCGTTCCATACTGGGAGAAGACCTTTGACATCGACCTGTCAGCCCCACAAATAGGAGTCGTCAATGTTACCGATGTGAGCTTCCTCCCTTCCTCCCCGATGGAGCCCCAGCTCTGTTTCCCAGTGCAGCTAGCTCTCCTCCACTCTGCTAGCTGCACCCTTCCCAGGAGAAGCAGACATTCCCAGTGCAATGGCTGGATTTGTGATCCGAAATTGCCCCGTCCCTACCATTGGAATCGGTTGCTCTTCCTTCGGAGCGCAGCTCCTTTCCCTTCCGTGAAGCCTGGCAATCATTTCCTTCCTCAGACACTCTCACAGTTCATCTGGCGTGGAGAGCACGACTTTCACATGCCTGTCCATGCCTCCTGTCTATTTCTTCCAGTAGACTTGCAGATCAAGGGCAGACAACGCATGTACCACACAGCACATGCTTCAAAACCACTCAGTTGACTTGAATAAGCCACAGTCTTTGCTTTCAATAGAATTAACCAGCCTAATTGGAAGGGCAGGTATTCCATTAATGACAAGCCTGGTTTGGATCAACTTTTTTTCCTAGCACTGGGGGATGAAACCCAAGGCCTTCACACAGAGCCTTTTTTTTATTTTTTATTTTGAGACAACCTCTCACTAAATTACCAAATTGCCAACACTGGACGTAAACTTGTGATCTTCCTTCCTCAGCCTCCTAGAGCATTAGGATTATAGGTATGTTCCACCAGGCCTGGCTTTGTTGGATTGGATAAACTTGATGATAAAGGTACAAACAAAATGTTGGGAAGGCACAAAAATAAAAATGATCCCTGCTTGAGAGAATCAGAGGCGTTTAAGAGAATATGGCATTAAAATGGGCATTGTACAATGTATAGGATTTCAACAAGTGATCATTAAGAAAAGTCACTTACAAACTGAGGGGAAAAAAAAACAAGATTGAACCATGAATAGTAGAAAAATGAGTATCAGATTTGCTTTCATAAGATGGTACTGGAGAAGCAGGTTATGCAAAGCTTTGGATATCAAAGAATCGCTGATTTTATTCTGTTGCCCATGAAGAGCCAGCCACAAGTGGTTTTGCACCAGGGACATGACAGAAAGGTCTGTTTTTGAAAGCTTGGTGTGGTAGGAGCATGAGGAACACACTGAAGGGGGGCCTTCTGGGAATCCAGGTTTTCAGTGCACTCCCACCTGCCACTGTTCCAATCTGGACTTTCACCTGGACAGTGTCCCTGGCCATAAAAGGGAGAGGATGTGAGGGAGGGCTGCAGACCCCAGTGAGTGAGAGGGAATGTCCAAAGGCCTGCTTGGAACTCAGCCATCTGGTCCCCACCTGTGCCATCCTCTAGGCGGACAGCATATGGATGCAGATGGATGACGAGGAGGACCTGCCTTCTGCTGAGGAGCTGGAGGACTGGCTGGAGGACGTGTTGGAGGGCGAGATCAACACAGAGGACGATGACGATGACGATGATGATGACTAGTTGCCGTGGCAACCATCTCCAGCCCCATCTGATCTCTTCATGTACCTTCTTCCCTTTGCTGTCTGTCCCTGAGTTCTTCTGGTGACACTAGGTCATTCTCTACCACAGGGCCTGCAGGGTCTATATATTGGGTGCTGAGGTCCAGATCACCCTCAGGTGATGACAAAAGGAGTTACTTTTCCCTAGACACTTGCCCCGCTCTCTCCTATGACTTTGGTTCTCATCCTGTAACTTACCTGTATTTATTATTTGTTTCTCCCATGATGCTCTATCCTCTGTCTTGTGGTTCTCTTCATTGCCGTACCTGTGGGTATCATCTCTGTGCTGTTCCTTCTTTGTAAAATCCTCCCCATTCTCTCAAATCCTATATCCTTCTGACCGTCCTGTCCCCGGCCGGAGGAAGGGAGGGTACTGTGTTTGAGGCTGTATCTCAGCCACTTCTTGTTAATGCATTTGGGTCAGATGCAAGGCCTTAATAAAGAGATCTGGGGCAGCACAAGCAAGTGTTTGTTGATGAAGTCTCACCCCTCTGGCAGAAGGGAGGTGACCAGAGGATAGGAGCTTTAGGTGTGGGCGCCTTGTTAGGGGTGAGCTAGAGAACCGTGACAGGAGGGGGCTGGGCTCTCCCCAGGCAGTTATCCCAGAGAAGCCAGGATTGTTTATCAGCTTCAAGTCAATAAGCCTTTTCTGAACACATGGTGTTTGTCCAGTGCTGCTGTTGGGCTCTGGAAGAACAGAGAGTGCCAGGCCAGTTCCTGCTCTTCAGCTGATTAGCCACACTGAGAAGTCAAACAGGCACACTAAACAATTGAAGAAAAATACAAAGCAATCTGTAATTAAGTGATTATATGCTGCTTGATCGCACCCTCCCTGTAGCTTGTATTGGAACATCAAGAATGATTCCCAATTATTTATTTCTCAGTGGGGCCTTCTCAGAGGCTGCCCCTCCTCTGGGTTCCCACTGCACTTCCAGTGTGTGCCTCTGTCCCAGCACTCAGCACATTCTACCATGGCTCCTCATTTACATGTCTGTGTCCCTGCTAAACTGGTGTCCCTCGAGGGCAGCAATCCAGGGCCCAGCACATAAAAAGTTGTTCCTAACGTGATAGTTAAAAGAAGAAATGAATGAAAAAACAGAATGGGCTCAGAAGAGAGACCAGAGTGGGGCTGATGACTTCATAAAGGAAATGAGTCTTTTCTAGGCCTTCAACTAAAGAATGGGATTGATTGGAGGCAAAGGAGTTGAGAAGGGAACATTTTAGTCCCTGGAAACATCAGAAACACTGGGAGGATGTGTTTGTCTTACCAGGGGCACAGGGACCATCAAGACAAGAGGAGAAATTCAAGCCGTGGCTGTGAGATTTGAGTAAACATAATGGGGCTGGGTTGCAGACGTCTTGGAGCTTGAGCTGGGGAGAAAGAGCAAAATTTCATTTGGTAGCAATGATGACCATGATGGAACTGGGGAGGAAAAAGGATAGGGATGCCAGGGGGAAGGAACTCGATTCAAAAGCAGAGACTGTTACAATAATCAGAGTGGGGTTGGGAGAAGCTGGACCCAAATGGTAGTGATAGAATAGAGAGATGTTGACTTTTGTACAGAGGGGGCCTTCTTAACCTGGGGCTGTTGGACTTCTTTGTGGAAAGAATCCACAGTCTTTCCAAACTAGGACCAAAAGAGGCTGGGGTAAGCACAAAGGAACTGGGAGCAGGGAGGGCTAAACTGTCAAACAAACCCATGTATAATAAGCACTATATTTTTCATAGAGCAGGTGTACAGGTATTGCCAGGAGACTTAGAGGATTTCTAAGTATGGAAAAACGAGACCAGAGGTTAGAGAAGGTTTCATGCTTCACAGAGAAATCCAGGAAGCGTTCTTAGAGAAGTTGGCAGGAGTGTGGAGAATAGAAGCAATGTATTCATCCAACTTGTACCCATTTAATAAATGTTTAATAAGTACAATGGAAACTTGGCTAATATTTTTAAAATATTACGATGCTTACTCTCTAGCATAGAGCAGCAAAAGACCCTGAATTAAGTAATAGTTCTTTTTTGTTCCAAAGCACCCACCTGTGCCACAGCCCCTAGAGACATATTATTTCCGGCTCTCAGGACTATACAAAATAGGCATTGGTAATGCCATCTTCCTGGTAAGGATGCTGAGGCTTAGGGGCACAGTTTGCCTAAGGAAAGAGTGGTGCAAGCACGAACCTGTGCCTGGTTGCCTATCTTATTCCACATGAACAGGACATGTCCCTGGATAAGTCAGGCAGTTTCTCTGCATCTTAAAGACAAATCAACCAACTAGGTTTCGATCTTACAACAACACAGAGCAAATGAGATACAGACACAAAGGCGAATTTATAAGGGTGTGTGCGACTCTCAAAGGGACAGGGCACACTGTGGGAGAGGAGGAACAGAGATGGACCGTGAAACCCAAAGCAGCAGGAAACTGTGCTGTATCTAGGTGTAGTGTAGCCCCAAAAAAGGGGGGGCCTCACCTGAGGCTTTTGGACAGACAAGTCTCTGCAAGATCGGCACTGAGAAAGACGGGGTGGATGTTCTGGGAGGTGGTACAAACCCTGGTGGTGCTCACACCTCCTGGGCCTGGTCCTGCCAAGCTGAAGCAAGCCTGAGTAGGATGGAGCTGGGGTGAAAACGCATGCTTCCCCAGTTCTCTCTTTCCTCTTTCAGCCTGATTGAGAGTCTGCGGGAGGAAAGTCCCGGAGGTGGAGGGGAAGTGAGAGCTGCGGGCCAGGCAGAGGGGCAGAGCGAGCAGACAGCGAAGCGCGTCTTTGTTAGTTGTCTATATTTGCATGCTGAGCTCACTGCTGCTCTTTTTCTCCCCAGAAAATAAAATTACATCATGGTGGGGGGAAGGTAGAGGGGTACACTGGGGAAAGGTGAGAGTAGCACGGGGGGGGGGGGCAAGCTGGTATCTCCCCAGAGAAGGTCCACGGCTCCAGGTCAAGTAAAGAAGGCGCCCAACTTGCCACGGGGCCCTGACCCCGACCTCCACTCCCAGTGTAGACCAAGCCTGATCCTTTACTACCACGCCCCTGCCCCAGTAGGAAAGAGGTTCTCCCCGAATACCAAGGCAAAGAGAACACTTGGTGTGCCGAATCCCCAAACTCGAATCTACTCTGCCTCCTTAGGGTCCCAGCCACCATGGTCACCCAAAGGTCAGAAGGGGAGGAAGATGTCCCATTGGCAAAGAATTAAATCTAAGACTTGTTTCTCAGGTTAGGGGGATAAGCTTCCCCACTCCTTCCCCCAGCCCAACTCTTCCCCCACCCTAGGAGCCTTCCAGAACCCGAGCCCCTCGTCCCCGCCCCCTCGCCTCCCTTCCCCCTCCCCTCCCCGCCCCCCGCCCCTCCCCGGCTCTGACATCACCGGCCAGCCGGGTGGGGTGAGGCGGCGCTGGGCTCGAGCTCGGCTCCGCGAGCGGAAGAGGCGGCGGCGGCGGCGGCGACGGCAGAAGCCAAGGAGGAGGCTCCGGACGCTACTGCTCGGGAACTGGGACCGGGAGTGCCCGCGCCCTGAGCGCTCCGCTCCGGAGGCGGTGAGAGGGGCGGGGGAGCCGTGTCTTGGGAAGGGACTGATGTGGGGTCTGGGTTTGGAGGGGTGGCGATCGGGAAGCCGGGGAAGCGTGGGGAAGCGTGAGGACCCGGCTCTGGGTCGGGCCCCCTGGGGTCGGTCTCCGAACATGCGGAGAGCAGCGTGCATCTCACGGGAGGTAGCGCGGCTTCCACAGCCCCTTCCACGCTGCGCGGCAGTTTGGGATCGCAGCGGGGCCTGAGGATCAGGATGCAGCCTGCTTCCCGCCCAGCCGGCTCAGCCGGCCAGCTCTGGCCCCTCCCTCCCGCCCTGGCCCTGGACTCGCCCCCGCTGGCTGGCCAGCGGCCGGTGACTGTCACCATGTGCCCGCATTCCGGATGGCTGCACCTGGGGGAGAGGTGGGATCCGTGAGCGAGGGGGAAGGGAAGAGGAAGGAGCTGAGGGTGTAGAGGAATGATGTCTCCAAGGTAAAACCCCTAATTAATCTCATTGAATCTGGGCACAAGCACACCTGTAAGAGACAGCCAGCACATACAGTGACACACACCCACGTGACTCTTACACACATCGTCTCGCACACACCAAATCACAACTGTCCAGCACTACACACCCAGCTGCCCACAGCAACCCCCTGCCACCCATGTGGAGTCTCCTGGACTTCGGGCTCAGAGAGACCGATCTGTAGGACAGTTGAGTGGTGGACAGAATGGCTCATTGTCCCCACGTCCACTCTGATTTCCTGGGCAGCTTTAAAATCCTGTGTCACTCTTCCAGGACAAGGAGACAGGAGCTGACCACTCTTGGCTGGGTGAGGAGGGTGGGTCCTGCTTGAGGCCTCCCTTGCATGTCCAGCTGGAGCTTAGTGTGCTGGGAGGGGCCAGGTTCTGGGCTTCCGAGCGGCCGGGGGAGGAGTGGAGGAAAGGGAGAGGGAGAACGAGTATGAGTCAGCCGGCAATGAAGCTCAAGTCAGAGGGAGAGGATGAGAGGAATGCGAAGAGACAGACACGGAGAAAGGGACAGAGCCGGAGGACGGAGACGTGCCCAAGAACCAGGGAAATGGAGGAAGTGAGGGAAGGGGCGGTCAGAGGGTGCAGAGAATGGGCTAAAGAGGTGCAGAAAACGGGGGATGAAGGAGGGAGGTAGAAGGGATATGCTCGGTGTGTGTATGTCCAGGTTGTGTGTCTGGCCGTGGGCTGTCAGAGAGATTAGCATGAATTGCTCTTCCTTAGGGGAAACTGCTAGCGAGTCCCTAGGCTGCCAGCTTCCTTACTTCTGTGACACCTGCCCCCATCATGTGCGCATATGTTGTCAAGCATGAAGAGGGTCACAGAATCACACAGCAGCTCACTCCCTCACATCCGCACCTACACTGCCAAGATGGACCTCCCCACCAAGCGTAGGCAGTCAGCCACTGCGTCCTCAGGCCCCTCCCATTAAACGCAGTCTCTTCAACAGGGAGGCTCACTCATTCCTAATGGTAGCTCTGAGTACTGAGACAGGGACACGGAGTCTCAGAATCCTGGTGTCCTACGTGTTTGTGGCCACCACCAAATGGGACAGACGAAAAAACCAGAAAGGGATGAATGCCCATTAAAAGGACAGGAGGGAAAAAGATCCCGGAGACAGAGACACAGGAGTGGGTCTTGTCACCTCAGATGAGCTCAAACAGAGATGGGCTAGGGAGTCCCGGGCCCTGTTCCCCTCATCACCGTGAAGCAGCCTTCCTCTGCCCTGCACGATCCAGTGCCAGCTGTCTCCCAGTGCCCCTCGCTTGGGCCTGTTCCTTCTCTTAGACTAAGAGCTTGAGGCTGAGCCCCTGCCCCCATGCCCAGGGGTTATTTGTTTTGCTTCCTGAACATTCTGAGGCCCATATGTCCTGCTTCCCCTTACTCCCAGGCTGACCCTGAAGCCTAAGAACGTTTTCCTTCCTTCCTTTACAGGCTTAAAGATACCCTGCCCCCACCAAGCTGGATAGAAGCTTGGGAAAGAAATCAATTATGACATTAAAGGAAATACGTTTACAGGACTGCTTCAGTTTGGGGCCCAGATACAATGTAAAATAGGATAGCTGAAACCCTACTCTCTCCCTTCCCGCCGGGCTGCTTGTCCTTGACCACTTCCTCCAACTTCAGGCAACACGACTGACAGTTGAGGGCCTAAGAGTCCCCTCCTGCCCTCGCCGGGATGTCTGGGCCTTTGCAGCTGTGTGCGATGGCCCCTCCCCTGGGGTTTAGGCAGCTGCAGCAGATGTGAGGGAAGGAGGGGCAGCAGCTCCTAATCCTCAGGCTTCCTTCTCCCTCCTTAAGTTTGGAACCAAACGCTAATGTACTGCGGATTTATGTCAGGATGAGGGGCTGGGGATATAGCTCAGTGGAATAAGTGCTTGCCTAGCAAGCGCAGGGTCCTGAGTTCGATCCCCAGTACCACAAAAAAAATAAAAATAAAAAAAAATATGTCAGGATGCACAGAAACTCTCCTGCTGCCGCCACCTCCCCCACAGGTGGCTGTCCTGTGTGCTCCCCACTTCTCCTCTGATACAACATGCCAGGCTTCTCAGAGCACCCCACCCGGGGCCTGCCTCTGCCTCCCCCCGTGCCCAGAGCATCATCACCTCCATCTTCCCAACTCGTACCCTCAAAGGTCCGCATACAGTGGCCCTACCGCCCGCCCCTCTCCCCCACCGTCAGCAGTGGGTTGCCGTCTTGTGAGGGCTTCGCCTTGGGTCAGCTCATGAGAGGAAGGAAGGTGTGAGGAAGCAGTGAGCAGCTTACAGAATGAGCTGGGAGGGAAGGGGACCGACTTCCTGGCAACTTAGGCTCCGGTTCCCAGTTCCTGCCCTGGTATCCTGTCCCAAGAATGGCCTCCGCCCAGGCTGCCTGGTGTTCCCTGGGCAGCCCTCTGAGCTGCTTCAGAGGTCACTAGGGGTTTTCAGAGCCAGGAGGGCAGAAGACTTCTCCATGGGTCCTGAGGAATTCTAATCTCTGGTGACAGTGACATGGAGGATACAGGAGCCATGCTGTGCTAAGCCCGCCAGGGCCAGACCAGCCACAGCCAGGGAACAGTTCATGAGTGCGACTTGAGAGCCCTGTGAAGGAAATTCCACTTCCCCGAACCCAGAAGTTCCCTCCTAATTCTCCTGCCCTTGGCTCTGCTACACCACCTGGGCGTGGACATGGCAGGAGGTAACTTTGCCCGTCCTGGCTTCCTCAGGAGGCCCATCTCTATGCTTTCTATCCCTTCTTACCACCACTCCCCACTCCTCCCATCCAGTGGTGTTACTGTCCTGACGACTGGCGGGGGGGCGGGCGGGGGGCACACTGAACTGAGGTTGCTATGGTAACAACAGAGCTGAGGCTGCTGCCTCGGACTGTGTGCTTCCTGAACTCTCCCCCACCCCGCCCCTTTGCAGCCTCAGTTCTCATTCCCTTCCCAAGCCCAGCACTCGCCCTCCCTTCTGCAGGCTCGCCTCACCCCTCTGCCTGGGAGCCTGTGGTGGTATACACACACCCTCAGCCGGTTCAGATACAAACACACATCCTACACACGCACACAGCCAGCGCACCCACAGCCACGTATCCAGTGCTGGCACCCTGGCACATACCTCCATTACCAGAACATCCGAGCACACCCACTGCCTCCTCCACACACCTGTACACACTCAGGCATCAGCATCCATACATAGGATCCTGACACCACACCTCTCCCCCAGCCACATTAACACTCCTACCCGCATTTCTCCTCGAGCCCTCCCTGTATCTGTTTCACTCTTAGAAAGCTCCTACCCACCACCCCCAGCCTTTGTGGGCAGGTGTGTCACACACATTAATCCCTTTCCACCCACTTCCCCCATAGATCTGTTTTAGATTCAGAGCCCTACATCTTAACTCCTTCCAAGAGATTTACACACACACACACACACACACACACACACACACACACACACCCCGTTCTTCCCCCCAGGGTTTCTCAATATTTACAAACTCTCCTATGTAAAAGCCAGGCAGTCACAGCAAGGCAGTGACCCTATTCTGTCCACTTTTCCAGCTGAGCGCTGGCCCCCAGTCTCCTTCACTGGGGCAGGATCTTATTGTCTCTTTCCCATGCTGTCTGTCCACTTCCTGCTTCCCCTTATTCTCTGGACCTCTTTCCTATCATCCCCCTATCACATCCCCTCTCTTCTGTCCTCGGATTATCAGCAGAGGCAGGCGGGGCTCCAGAGCCTACTGCTGTGACCTAGATTTCAAAGCGGAGATGGTTCCTGGTGCTGACAGTCAGAGAGCATTGTTCCTGGCCCAGCCTGGCAGGGCCTCTGCTGGGCCCTTCTGTTTGCACCGGGGTGTGCAAGATGAACGTGCCTGCGAATGCCTGTTTCTTGTGGAGGTCACGCAAGTCCTACTGTCTGGCTTATTGTGTGTGTGTGTCACGGTGCCTGCCACCAACGGAGACTTGTTTGTTTTGGTCCAAGTAGGGGGCTGGGAATGGGGACTTCTGGGTCCACACCTCTTATTGTGTGATGGTTTCCCTCTGCTTCAGTTCCCCTTGTAAGTCCAAAGTATGGGAAATAAGGGGGTGCCCCCTTTGATCTGCTACATTTGCAGCCCAATGTTGGGGTGATTCGTGGGCAGCCTCATCTAGCTCCATACTTTGGTCTAACTACAGTGTTTATGACATAATTAACTTTTAATGCTTGATGTACTATACAGTTATTACAGAAAATAAGTCCTGTTTTGAGCTCACCGCTTTTATTAAATCTACAAAGTTCATTCTAAGGTCTGACTTTTCTTCCTGCCTTAGCCACAGTTCCTATTTTAGTGGAGGGACACCTCAAATGCTCTGCACCTTCTCACCTAAGGATCATGAAAGGATAGAGTGAAGGCCTAGGTGAGATCTGATCTTGCCTGGGCCGGGAGGCCACGCTGAAGGTAGTGCCAGCTGGACAGGGTGCTGAAGCACGAAGGGGTGGCAGTCTCCTTCCTGCCACTCTCCCAAAGCTGCATCTAAACTCCCCTCCCCCACCACCCAGCCATCCTGGGAACTGGGCAGGGGGCCAGAGCCAGCCGCTTGGTATTCTTGGGCGCGGGGGCTGCAGGCGCAGCACAAAGGCCAGGAGACAGGGCTGATTAGAGGCCCAGTAACCATCGAGGGAGAAAATGGGCTCCACAGAAGTGGGGGTTGCCCATTGCTTCCTCCAACCCTGAGCCCTAATGACTTAATAAAAGGCTAAGCATGGAGGGGCCAGGGAACCATCAGACCAAGCAATGAGGCATCCATCCAAAATGAGTCCTTAGTGGGATGGATGGATGGAGCAGGACCCCTCTGCTTCTGAGGAAGAATGGACGCGAGAACACATGAGCTTCAACCAATCTCTCCCACTCCTCGTGTGCTTCTCACTGTTACAGCAAACCTCTCTCTGGTTATTGTTTTTCAGTGTTTTTTTCCCCTTCCTGACAGGGGGAGGGGTTGCAGTGGGTGGGGTGGTTGGGGGGGGGACTTGGAGACAGCGGGTGAGAAAGTAGGGAGCAGGTTGCCATGGTAACCGCCTCCTCAGGGGAGCTGTTGCCAGGGTTACTGTTGGGGGAAAAATAGTGGGGGGCACGACTTGTCACTCTAGGTTCCAACCTGGCTCCTAGCAAGAGTTCCTTCCTGTGTATCC
The DNA here is from genome assembly GCA_004027595.1 of Dinomys branickii. Lineage (NCBI taxonomy): Eukaryota > Metazoa > Chordata > Mammalia > Rodentia > Dinomyidae > Dinomys > Dinomys branickii. The sequence goes on from PVLD010015001.1 coordinate 48,381, forward strand.
CACTGCCTAGCCTAGGCCCTCTTTCCTCCCTGCAGTCCTGCCCCCTTCTCTGTGTCGTAGGCCCATGCCTGGCAGGGCAGAGCGGGAGGTGGGTGGTGTCAGTGAGGGAACCAGGCCCTGTACTCTGAACTCAGGCTCCTCTCCTTTGTTGCCTCCCAACCCTAGTCATGGCCGAGTACGGGACTCTCCTCCAGGACCTGACCAACAACATCACGCTTGAAGACCTGGAACAGCTCAAATCAGCCTGTAAGGAGGACATCCCCAGTGAGAAGAGTGAGGAGATCACTACAGGCAGTGCCTGGTTTAGCTTCTTGGAGAGCCACAACAAGCTGGACAAAGGTGGGGGCGGGGCTCAACTCATTCTCTCGAAGCTCTAACGAAATCCAAGCTCTAACGTTTTCTTACTTTTAGACAATGTTGCTGGGGTGGGGGTCGAGGTACTAGGATTAGAGCAGTGCACCACAGCTTGGGACTCTACAGAAGAATGAAGACTTAAGGGAGCTCTGACAGCCAAGTGGGATTTCTAAGGCAGACTCCAAAGCAGGGCCTGATAGGCAGAGAATAGTCACAGAGCTAGGGGTTCGTGGTATGTTTGGAAAAGCAGGAGTCCTGCTTAGCTTGATGGGGACACTGGGTATGTTTAGAGGTAGCTGGGAAGTCAACACTGTTGCAGAAAGCCTTGGGTAAGGGAGATCTGAAAGAGAGGCCAGTGACTTCTGGGCCCTTCAGATACGTTACCCTGTCTGTAGTGGGTGACAGGCAGGAAGGCTGCATGGAAAGACACTATAGTTTTAGACTGTATCAACAGGCAGGGCAGGAGCCGAAGCAGCGGGTCTGAGGGCATCTGTAATCAGTGGAACTGACCAGGCCGCGGAGAGCGTTTTTCTGGCCGCAGCTGTGCCTTTCCCGTTTACAGCAGCCTTTCTCCAGAGTCTGGAGGCCCCAGCCCTCCTGTCCCACATGTGCTACTGGGAATTCTTCCTGATGTTCAGTTGCAGGGCAAGAAGAAAAAGGACAGGGTGGGGTGTGGGATTTGTGGACGACAGTTCTACTGAAACAGTACTGCTGGGGGTGCCCTAGCTGCTTCTTCCAAGCTTAGTAGTCCCTCTGATGCTGCTGTTGCCCCCTCTAGTAATGTGAGGAACTTGGGCTTGGTTCCCAAACATTGGTCTGGTGGAACAGGGGGAACTGACCTCTGCAGTCCGGGTCTGACCCAGCTTCCTGCCTCTTTCCAGACAACCTCTCCTACATTGAGCATATCTTTGAGATTTCCCGTCGTCCTGACCTACTCACTATGGTGGTTGACTACAGAACCCGTGTGCTGAAGATCTCAGAAGAGGATGAGCTGGACACCAAGCTAACCCGTATCCCCAGTGCCAAGAAATACAAAGGTGAGAGGCCAGGGCTTTAGCGTAGTTGCACCCTGCCCACTCCCCTTGATTATTCTTGGGAGTCCGTGAATTTGGGGAGACAGGAGGCTGATGCCCAGTAGGGCTGCCTGGTGTCTCCCACAACCTCCATCCCGACACATCCTTTTTTGCCCCCAGACATTATCCGGCAGCCCTCTGAGGAAGAGATCATCAAATTGGCTCCCCCACCGAAGAAAGCCTGAGCAAAAGGGAGGACGAAGAGGAAGGTTGGACCTTCATCGGACCACTCCCTTCCCCATCCTCCCTGGGAGGGGCAAGGGCGACCCCCCATGCACCCACTTACTAACCTGGTCCTAACCCCCTTACTGTGCGCGTGTGTGCGTGTGCGCACGCTCTGGCTGTCTGTCTGTCTGTCTAACTCATCTAGTTCCTCCTCCTCGTGAGGGGATGGGGGTCAGGGTGGGGGGTTTAGTTTCCCCACCCTCAGGGAGAAATGGGGGCTATTTCTATGCAAATAGAAATTGGCACATTCCTCCTACTTCCCTTTCCTCCGCTCTCCCCTCACATCTTTAAAGTGTGGAAGCAGAAAAGACCTGC
>PVLD010015002.1:0-10003 GCA_004027595.1 Dinomys branickii
CTGGTCTCAAACTCGCAACAATCCTCCTGCCTCAGCCTCTCGAGCGCTGGGATTACAGCCATGCCCAGCCTACTTCTCCTAATCTAAAGGTACTAAAATACCCTAAAGTGAAGCACTTCCCATGACATATGTGCTAGTTAGGGATGGAGAAAATGATGCACATCAGCTCTTTTTTTATTTTTTTTTTTGATACCAGCGATCGAAATCAGGACCTTGCGCTTGCCAGGCAGGCGCTTGTGCCTCTGAGCTATATCCCCAGTCCTCAATTTTAAAAAAGAATAAAAACCACTCTATATTTTACACGCAGTTATTCCGACATTGCTTCTAACATATTCTAGGAAAATTATCAAATAGGGTAGGGTTCATAAGTAAGGGAAACTGTACAACACCGACAGCCCATTCCGACGTCCATGGATCAGATCCTTACAAGGTGTGTCCTGCACAAATCAGCTGACCTTGAGGAGGAGTGTGGTCACAGACCCTGGGCAGGATGAGCTGAGTAAAGAATCTGGCAATGTGATAACTATCTTCCATCATGTAAACATCTGCCCTATATTTCATGACTCCAAGAATAGCAAGAGGACCAACACACAAGAACCAAGTTCAGGTTGCTATGGATAACGTCCCAGTTCCCCAGGCAGGCAGCAGACCTTCCCTGGGAGAGCTGCAGCACCCTTCCAGCTCTGAGGGTCTCTGATGCTAACACTGTTTCTTCTTCTTCTTGTCTCAAGGGAACTCCTGATTCAGCAATTCTGTAGCTCTAACTTGGAGCCTACCTCTCGTTGATTTGACCTGCTATATGGGAACCGAGTCAAAACGCCTGTCTCAATATCTGTGAACAGAAGGGCAAGCGTCCAGCCTACGCCTGCGCTGCAGTGTGGCTCTTGAGGGAGCCAATGTCCAGGGCCACTCTGTGTTGGCAGCAGTCGCTCAGGCCCCTTGTTCCTCGCGTTCTCAGTCCACCCTAAGTTTCATTACTCAGTCCAATCCCCATGCTGGCCACCTCTGTCCCTGGCCTCTGCTCTCAGTTCTCTGGCTTGGGCCAACCAATTCCCACCTTGCCCAAACCAAATCGCATCCCTGGCCACCTTATTCTCAATTCTTCTTACATATTCTACTAAAGAGGCCTCGGAGTGTACTTATAGCACAATGAACATCCTCGCAAAAATGATTCCTAACCAAATTCAAGGCCAGCTGCCTGCAAAGCAACAGAGAATGGGAGCCACGTGTACACATTTAAGAAGCACAGACACACAGGCCTCAGTCCCTCAGACTCTGACCTGGGGGATCTAGCAGGATCTGAGCAACTGACCTGCCAAGGAACCTCTTCAGTGTGCAAACTACAGGCCAGGCTGAGCATCACTCGAACAAATAATACTCCCTTAAGGTTACTGAGTACTTGTGCACCCAAGCCTCAGCAAAGTCATTTCACATATTTAACCCAACAGATTGACATGGTAAAAGCTACTATGAAACAATTTTGCAGAGGAGAACACCCAGGCAGAGGTGGGGGCAGTAAGCCACGCTGTGTTACAGGCAGCCGGACCCCGGACTCCACCCTGGCACCTCAGGGCCCTGACCAGAAAGTACCACGTGCATCCTCATGACTCTTATGGCAAACATTTCATTCAATCTCATCTCTATCGGTATTTTAGCAAGCGAAAATCTGTAACAGAATTCATACTTACAGCTGCTCTATTTGCTCAAATTCTTTTCCATCATCTGTGTAACAAAAGAAGAATGTGACCATTAAACGTGCTGTCGTATTTTTTATGGGACATGTCATATTCAAGTGAACCTAGCCCTCAGGTAAGAACAGAACACGGAGCTGCTTTTACTCCTTGGAATGAAGACAGACGGGCTGCCTCAGCCGGCCCCAGCCTCCCTCCGCGTGCGCGCCACACTTCATCTACATCTCTGATCAAAACAGTTCAGTGCCCGGGGATTTTCCAAACAGATGATTCATTAGTCTGTCATTCGGTTACTAAAAATATAACAAGTTAGGTGTGCTGGTACAAGATTTGTTAACATCAGCTCTGCAGAGGCTGCAGCCAAGAGGATGGTCAACTTGAGGCCAGCAAGACCCTGTCTCAATAACTAAGGAAAAAATTAATCAAACGCAAAATCAGGAAAGAATATGGGATGTAAGATAAATTTCCTGAACTCTTAATACATCAGGCACAAGATACAGAACAAGGAACTTGACCAAACAAGGTCTCTTTTGATGAAAACTTCAAAACGTTAGATAAAATATTTTTTACTGAGTTACCTAAGCAAAAAAAATTGCTTATCTTTAAGACTTTTTATATCAATCAATCACACATTTTTCTAATACTCAATCGTTATAATATATACACCCCACGTGGTGCTTAGATACTGGTAGCACCAAGTACATAAATAAGTGCAATTATTAAAGCTGAAATCAGAAGATCAACATAGGCTCACAGTTCACATTTACCGCTGTCACTAACGGAAGTACTGCTCCAGGTGAGATGGCTTTCCCCCAGCGTTTTAAAGTCACAGTGATATGTCACATCATAATAGATACCGTAATTAAGTGATGCCATTTAGAGCAAAGAACCCTACCTGGGGGCCGCTTTTTCTTTTGTGTGTATACTTCAAAAAGCAGGATAACAGCCACTAGAAGAACAGCTTCGGCAATGATAGCAAAGAACGGTTTGAGGGGCACCAGGAAGCTCAGCACCGCGATTTCCTGCTGATCTCCACTCTCGCCTAACTGGAACGCTGCCCGGCACCAGTAGGGTCCCCCGTCTCCTTCCAGAAGATTCATTATCTTGAGCTTTGTTTCATTGTTGTGTGCTCCACTGATACTATACTTCGCACTCATGTTAACATCCACAGGAACCTAACACAAGGAGACATTAAAATCCACTTCTATTGTACCGAAGAAAAGAATGTGTCGTCCAATACTAAGCAAAACTATTAAAGAAAACTGCTTACTGGAAAAAGGCACATGAGAGTTTATGAGAACAGACCTTAAGCCTTATTAGAGTTTGTTTGGATCTTCCAAGTAATAAACAGGAAAAAGTACTTTGCTGAAAGGATTTTATACTTTTTGTGGAAAACTTGGCACTGACACTTTAACCTACAAACAAGTGAGCATGTCATTATGGGTAAAGGTTATATGAGAATTAAAAGCAGGAGGATTTAGCTATCTGGGTTTTACATTCTAGTAGTACAGGACTGGCTTTCCACCCACACAGGCACCGGTGTGACTACTACCTCCCCCGAAGCCACTAAGTCCTAGGGTTCACATGAAAGAAATCACTTAACAACGGCAGTGACCCTCGAGGGAGGGAATCTCCCGCCCTCCAGAGCAGAGGCAGAAGGAAGAAGAGGAACGCCCCGCCCAGGGACTGTTGCCCGCGCACCCCTTCTTTCCTCTCACCCCAACTGCTTTCTCGGCCTCTCCAAACTGGCTTCTGAGAGTCTCTGGGTTTTCCCCAGGCCCACAATAAGCTATTTAGAAGGTGTTATACTTGAGCTATTTAAATTAAACTTTAGCCTCAGGCCACTTGATGGCTTCCCTGTTCTATCTATCAATGGCACTGTTCAGTAAAGGCCAAGCTGCACACAACATTCTCTGTGGTTATCTGCAGAAGAACTCTGAGTGTACTATTTGACAAAGGAAAAAAAAAAATCACTGTGACCTGGTACGTGTGCCCAGTACCGCCTGGGATGCTTCTGACAAATGCTTTGTCCTTTGTCAGGACTGCACTGCAAATAAGGACCCTGCAGGTTCTGGTGCAGACTGCTGGTTAGAGACTGAAATGATACTTGACCTAAATTCTGACCCATACGGTCTTGCCTATACTTTTTTTTATACTGTATTATGCCAGTGCATAGGACCACACTAAAAGGATAAGGTTTGTACAGCCGATGAAGAGAAACTCAAGAATGTGTAAAATGACATTTTTCAACCTTTAATATAATTTAACCTATCCGTTGTTTGGTATCACATATGCATAAATACCACAGCTGGTTATTTGATTTTACAAATTTATATGTTCTTTAAAACCTTTAGCTATGCCTGTTCTACTATCTAAGACGAGCAGCAGAAATAATAGTGGCGTGAAGTGTGAATCCACAATCTGCAGCTCTGCTGATTACACCAGGGTTGCCGCAGAAACCAGCCACTGTCCTTCCCAGGTCCTTCCTGCCTCTGCCATCCGTCAGCAGTCTGCGCAACACCAATTTTATCTCAGAAGGAATTTAATATTTCATCGTTAGATCCATTCTGCCTCTCATGTTCCTCTTAGAATTATAGCTCACCTTTAACACGACTGTAATTTAAAGGCTTATTAGCACCAGGGGAAGAGAAAGGTCCCCTACAAGACGCCACCTGAAATTCCCCAGCCATTCAAGGCCATTTGGGAAAGAAAGGAAGCCAGAAACAACCGAGTACTCTTGTATTTCTTCACATCACTTCTCTCAATTGCTATTTATCTTGAAGATAAGTAAGAATTAAAATACACGCCTGGCTTCCCTTCAGTTCCGAAGGTCAAATAAGACCAATGGTGCTCACAGTGGGATCTAAGAACTAACTCTGAGCTACGAGCTTTTCATTTTTTCTTTTTTTAAATGATGCTCTAACCACACTTTCTACCACAGACATTCCAGGACAGACTCAGGAAGAAAGACAACTTTTTTTTGCTAGTTATTTTCATGAAAGAAAATAATCTTTTTAATGGGGTTATTTCTAAACTGGCCAATTGAAAACGAATTGGAAATATCTCAGTTTAAAGAAACTGCTAAACCTAAAACAACACAGTACGAATTAACAACACATTAAGAGCATCTTCAGATGTATCATGTAACATGCTGAACACACAAATGAGAACTCTACTTATCAACGCTCTTTATGAAATATGTATTAAAAAAAAACAAGATTAAAAAGTGTAACTCACCCTAGGAATTGCTGAGTCTGTATAATCTTGTTATTTATGAACGAAAGGATCTTTTGTTTTCTTCAAATGAAAGAAATGTGACCTTACCTGTACACTTCCATTACTTCTGTACCAGGTCCAACGCAAAGGTCTGACACACTTTTCACATTTACACCCCAGGACAGTAGAGTCCCCCACATAAGTGATTACTGGCTTCTTTTTTCCATGAACTTCAGGAACTAAGAAAATGGAAAGAAATGTATGTTATGAAAATAGTTTAAGCAAAATAAACATATTGATTGAGGGCATTTTACTTCGTTTTTCCCATTAATGTGATCTTCATGTCAGTTATATATGAAATGAAAGTAAATCACACGCATTAGGGTGTACTTGGTATTGGCAGTAATGGCGGCAGTCGGCCAGCTCCAATGTAATCGCCTCCAATGTAGAAATGGAGTTTTTCTGTGACTGAGCCTGCTAAGTATTACAAGAACATGGTGTATGTTTTAGACAAGAAAAAAGCTTGCTGTTTCAGGTCTGATCCTTCTTTGGACCTACTGTTACCTTCAAGCACTCACTTTCTTCAGCTGCACCTTTAACGGGCATTTTGAATGAAAAGAAAATAATTTCCAGGCTACAACAACCTTTAATTCATATAAATTCTTCTTGAGTTTTCCAAAGCCAGCAAAGAGAGTGAGAACATAAAGACACCAAGAAAAATTAAGAGAAAAAGCAGTGTAAGAAAATGAGACTTTAAAACACCTTTATGTTGTTTTCTAAGAATTTATACACTAATATTCATTGTGATAAATTTCATCAACACTACTCATGAGCACTGAATTTACAAAATTTAAATTTTAAAGATACAAATGATTTGGTTCAGCAAAGTGAAACACCACAAGCAATGCAATAAAAAGCCTCTGAATCGCCATCAGGATCAACGGTCCCCTCTATTGACCTCAAGAGAAAGATCATAAAGTATGTATTTTCTGATATATATTGCCTTATATCACTGACACTGAAAATAGAGATAGACTTATCAAGAAATATTATTTGTGTTTTTAAATTTTATTAGGTTTTCCCTTTTGCTTTTCTTATTGTTTATTTGGTTTGTTCAAGCAGAGGAAGCACATATGAAAGTCCAGCTATCCATGGGCCACTCAGGGGCACATCCAGGCCCCGCCTTGTCTGCGAGCTGCAGGCAGGCTCCAGGGACCAGGGCTGGACTGGCAAGGTCAGCTGGGTAAGGAGCTGGAAATGTTATGGTGAATAACACAGTTGTTCCCTGCTATAAAGACTAGTGAGAAAAATGAGAACTGGCTCACATCTGTAACCCCAGCACTCAGGAGGCTGAGGCAGGAGGATCCTTGTGAGTTCCAGGTCAGCCTGGGCTACAAAGTGAGTTCAAGACCAGCCTGACTGCAATAGTGAGACCCTGTCTCAAAAAGACAAAAAAAAAAAAAAAAAAAAAAAAAAAAAAAAAAAAACAGGCAAGTGTTTAAGCATTATACTGATTTATAACTGGGTAAGAAATGTGAAGGTAACATGTAATACAACAGCCACTGTTTTTTGTTTTGTCTTTTTTAGATAGGGTCTCACTATGCACTTCAGGCTATCCTTGAGCTCACTTTGTAGCCAAGGCCGACCTCAAACTCAGTGATCCTCCTGCCTCAGCCTCCTGAGTGCTGGGATTACAGACCTGACCCACCATGCCCTGCTGATCTGTTCTGACAGTCACAAAATAAGTATATTTTAAATTCTTCAGAAAAAGAAAATGATTAAATGTCAAAATGTTAAAGCCTCTACTAGGGTGGATTACAAGGCATTTTATTCTGTATTGTTTTTCTTAGGACAGGACCCTTTCTTCCCCACTAGATACTGAAGATGTGGACAGAGAAGGATGCACAGTATAGTCTGTGGGCTGGGCCCCACTAACCTCTACCCAGATTCCTCCCATGGCCCCTATTTTCAAGCCATAGGGTAAGACTGCCCCACTCTGCGTAAGTGGGAATGTAAGCGTATGGGTAACGTGGCCCAGGTTCTCTTCCCCCTCCCCGGTTCAGGGAGATGTACCTTCTCCACAGTAGAAAGACAAAGTGAGTTAAAGGCACGAAGGAATGGCTGAGTCTACTTTGCTTTCAGGTTAGCTGTATCTAGCTAAGAAAGAAGTCGGCTACCCATGCAGCAAAGCCTTCTAAGGATTTCTACAGCAAGGCTATAGGCCACCGACACAGTTTTTGCGCATTTTCTATCTGAAATTCAGTGGTGAGGACTCACTAGACCAGGCAAGGGCTAAGATATTCCTGGATACCCTGACCAAGCACTATCATCCAACCTTCTCAGATTACATTTGTTCCACAAATACCCATCACCTGACATGGTTTTCATTAATGAGACGAAGTACGGGAGCACAAGAGCCTTTGAGGGCTAACGTTCCGCTCGGAAAGATCCGCCCTTCATTAGAGGAGGTATCAACTCAATACCTGCAGATCAAGCGAGGGTGGGAGTTTGGCTGAACGAGATTCTGTTCTGAAGCTGCAAGGTTCTTTCAAAGCCATGCTTCTGACGCCCACATGGAGAGACAAGAAGCATGGCCGCACTGTGGCTCTGGGGCCATTCCTCACCCAGAGACCACGGGGAGGGCAGACTGGGAGATGGCTGTGCTGCGGTCCAGTTACGCCACAGTTTCTGCTTTCCTGCACGCTATACGGGTAAATGGTGGCGCTGAACCCTACCGCGAAGGAAATGAAACTAAGACTGTGCTTTCTTTTCATCTTTTTTGCTCCCTGACTTTCTCCTAGACTGACGTCCAAGTTTACACGAACCACTGCTCCGCTCTGGTATACGTGCTTAATAGCCGGGTGTGCCTGAATGATAAAATGCACTAGATTGAGGAACAGCCACTTACAGTCTGAATTGTCCTAGAGACTACAACTGGTTCTGTGCCCCTGCTTATGTTTGGAAAGATTTATTAATAAGACAACATAGCAGCAGTCTAGCATGTCCTGTCGCTCTTTTGAAGCTTAGAACAAAATCTGACATGTCACAGTCTTGGAGTTGTAATAAAGATGGTGGAATAAATGACTCAACCTAGAAGGTACAAAGAGGTGTCACAGTTCTGCCAGCGACAGGTGACAGCTTTCTACAGCTGCACACTCACGGCCTAGAAGAAAAGAGCCTCGGTGCCATGTTTGTTGGGAGGATATTTAGATGTTTTCACAAATATTCTTCCAACTCCAGAGAGCTAACTGGACTTCAACACTGGGATAGAGCGCGAACACCCTGGCTGATTCTGTTAGGCTGCTCTTCCGTACTTTACTTCTTGGATACGGACCCAGGAGGACAGATGGGGCCAGGTCAGGCTGTATCATCTAGTGCTATCAAAATCTAATCATGAACCCCAAAAAGTTCTTGTTTTTACCAGTCAGAATTGTACACACTTTCCACAGGGAGGTTTTAACACTGATGAATATCATGGACGCTTTCAGTAACTAACTCAGAGTATTTGACCCACTACCGAGAAAATTCATCTCTCATCCTTCTTGGATGACAAGTAATGACCAAAGTAGCGGCCGCTGTACGCTTCCCGCGGGTGCTTCTGCTGTCTCACTTCCCCTGCCCTAACGACCGAGCACAAAGTCAGCAGCACCTTGCCAATCAGTGATGCTGAGGTCCTTCTGCAAAGTTCTTGCAGTAATAAATCACCCAACTCCTGAAGGACAGAAGCAGGGACTCAGAATGAACTGTTTCAAGGGTTCGAGCTCACCAGCTATTGCTGACTTGTGCAGACTGCAGCAAAATGAAAAATGCGTTTTTTGGGCTGGGGATATAGCTCAGTGGAATAAGCGCCTGCTTGGCAAGCACAAGGTCCTGAGTTCAATCCCCAGTACTGCAAAAAAAAAAAAAAAAAAAAAAAAAAAAAGAAAAATGCGTTTTTTTGGCTCAGGTAAAATAGAAGATAAAATAGGCTTTCATCCACATTCAACGGTAGCACTAAGAAAACAATTATTTTTAGGGAAAACAAGCAAATCACATGGAAAAAGTACAACAGGACATTTGTAAAAATGTACACCATTCTGTAATCCTTACTGACCTAAAGAAACAATAACTTAGTAAGAGTTATTGCATAGACGCCTTTAAAGTCTACTCAAATGAAATTATTTCTCCAATATTCAATTTAGAAGAATTACAGAGTTGCTATTTTTATCAAAGAAAGTGTAGAATTCAATTTATTAATTTTATAAATAACTTTAGGACATAGCGCACACTTAACTTTAGGATATAGTGAGCTCCTTAAAGATGCATTAATATTAAGTGGCCATTACAAACAAATGAGTTAAACTAAACTTCTTCAAAAAACTAGAAAAGGAAAAAAAGCACTCAGTGGCTCTTTGCATTCTGAAAGACTTGACTTAAAACCGTACGTTTTTAGTGGTCTTCCTGATGCCAGCTAACACCACTTAGTTGTGACAGACTAGCTGAGGAGCAAGGAGGCCCCCTCTGTGAAGACATGGCATTAAACTGACAATAATGACGAGCTACAAAGTGAGCTCAAGGCCGGCCGGAATTGCACAGGGAGACCCTGCCTCAAAAAGACAGACGGAAGGAAGAAAGGAGGGAAGAGGAAGGAAGGAAAGAAGGGAAGAAGGAAGGAAGGAAGGAAGGAGGGAGGGAGGGAGGGAGGGAGGGAGGGAAGAGGGAAGGAAATACATGATCACCATAATCAAAAGATGATACACATTTCTGCCTCTGGAGAAACGAAGCACATAAACAGATTTGCTGGGCATGGTGGCGCACACCTGTATTCCCAGCACTCGGGGCAGGGGCTGTGGCAGGAGGATTGCTGTGAGTTCAAGGTCAGCCTGAACTACACAGTGAGACCCCATGTCACAGCACCAACAGTTAAACATAAAGAAATACAAAGTCTAGGAAGCTTGAACGACTACAGTGCCACACAAAGGCAATGGGTCTGTCAGTGCATGGAGGGTACCACGAGGGACCCCGCAGAGAACCACCTTAAATCACGGCAACAGTGAAGCAAGTCAATCTGCTACTGAGGTCACGTTTAGATTGTGTCAGACTCCAGAATTCCTAGT
>PVLD010015002.1:10103-50350 GCA_004027595.1 Dinomys branickii
AAAAAAAAAAAAAAAAAAAACAGAAAAAGCTCGCTCGGAAATTACTCTCTGAAACAGTTACTAGTTGGGAAACAGACTGTATTTCTCAAATACCAGCTCTAACGCTGTGGTTCACTAATTTATCACAAAATGTTAGCATTTTCATGAAACTAGTGAGTCATAATAGAGACTGAGTTGGACAACTCAGATTGAGACCATCTACAGTTTTGGTTAATGGTCAGCAGTAAAATAATTTTTTGTTCACATGAAAGAGCTTTACATGGTATTGTGGGGTTTATACAGGGTTGATCGGGTACCATAAAAACATTCTACCAATGACGAACCGAATATGCAGTGACGATGCAAGACTGTAACTGAGCTGAAAACTCCTTTCATCTGGGGAGGAAATGAAGAAACAGAAGGAAAAGAACCCCACAAAACCCACAGTGAAGAATTCAATGGAAGCTTCTGCACCCCTCAAGAACCTCCCTAAGAAGTTGGGAAACATGGACTCTGACGCTAGGAAGTTTTCATTAAGAGAGAAATATTCATGATGGACTATTTTCTGCTCACAAGCAAATCTGGTTTAAACAAGCAATCCCCCCTCCCCCCCCACACACACAAGGGTCTATTTTTGAAGAAAGACACTGAGGCAAGACAGCCTTGGGCAGATCCTTCAGGAAGGGCTCGGGAGGCCTCCCAGGAGGTTACTGCTGCGAGGGGCACCCCAGAGCCACGCCAGAGGGGCAAGAGGCGGACGGAGGGGGAAGGCTGGAACGCTGATGACCCCGGTGCGGGCAGACCTAGGCTAGTCTGTGTCGTAAATTTTAAGCAAAAAGTTTATGTAGTACCACCCCAATAAATACTTCTAAGCATTTTTTAAACCTTATAGAATAAAGATATAAAGAAAACATTTTGTACAGATGTACCATGTTGTGTTTAAGCTAAATATTCTGGCAAGACTCAAAACACATTTTAGAAATATAGAAGTTGATGAAGTAAAAGATGCAGTAAACTATGGGTAATTTACTACTAGAGAGGAATGTTAGTGTGCAGTGTTTGAGGGGGACAGTGGTGCCCTAGCTTGCACACTCACTCACACTCACCTCCTCTCCCGGGGCGACCTGCAGTCCTGCAACTCTGGTCATGGTGAGGGCCCCACACAAGCTTTTTAATTTCACAGCACATTTCTACTGGTCTTTTCTACACTTAGATACACAAACATGCACCACTGTGTTACACTGTACCAAGTACAGTCTCATGCTGTGTGGGTTTCTAGCCTAGGAGCAGCAGACTGTGCCTTATTCTCATAGGCTAAATTACTCAGGTTCATTTAAATATATGAAAGGAAGTCACCTAATGACGTATTTCCCAGCTCATGTGCTTGCTATTAAAGGGTGCATGACTGCATTCTTAAATGTCCACTCTTGGTGATACAAACTGTGGACAGCTCTTTGTGCACCTTCATATTAACCTTGAATTTTAGCTGGGGATGCCTGTAATCCCAGCACTCAGGAGGCTGAGGCAGGAGGACTGTTGCAAGTTTGAGGCCAGCCTGGGCTACACAGTGAGCTCAAGGCCAGCCTGAACTGCATAGCAAGACCCTGTCTCAAAAAGAGCAAAAAAAAAATCTTTAATGTTATAGATCCCAGAAATGACCAGTCCTGGAACCACTGATCTAAACCTGTACTCTCCTAGTCTAGAAACTGGAGGATCATGCACACTCTGAATTGAAAGGCTAAGTTAACGAATACATTTAAGAGGCCAACACGATGGACGAGGAGCTCGCAGGCTGACCTTTTAAGTAAATCCTGTGCTTCACAGTGGGAGATCAAGGGGGGCTGGGGGTTGGGGAACGCATGACCACTTGCAGCGTCACTCCTGGTGATCCCGTGGAAAACATGTAATTGTCTTGCAGCTTTATTATGTTTATTACAGCAATAATTTTAATTTTAAAACAGAGGTATTGCACGTAATTCCCAAGTTATCGCTGCAAGTGATTAATACTGACCTCTGATAGTAAATGTTCCTCTTTGTTCCTTTCCATCTTCAAAGACACAAGAATAGTTCCCCAGTTGCTTACTGTTAACTACGGTGAAACTGAAAGATAATTCAAGATATCAATGGAAGCTTAGTTCTCAACACTAAGTGAACACTTTCCCGTAATCAGATTTTTAACAGAAATAACTCTGTAAACATGCAAATTAGAAAATTAGCATAACCTTCAAGTGGCTACAAAGAGAAGGATACTGAGTCCGTAGAACACTGAGAACTTCACTAACTGCAGCTGGAAATTCAGTTGCTCTCGTGTACTCACTTGTACTGCGTACGCACAGTGCTGTTTCCTTCCACAGTGTGAGAAAAATTCTTCAGTGGCTCATCGTCCTTTTTCCAAGTCACGCACACTGAAGTCAAATTCTTTGCTGCTGTGAACTTGCAGGTGAGAGAAATGAGCGCAGGGCTTTCCAAAATGACTTTTTTGGGCATACTGGAGCGTTCTGTTTGTCACAAAAAAAAAAAAAAAAAAAAGTGAAAGTTACATTTGCAACCAAACCCAATACATAAAACTTTTTACATTCTCAATAGTGCTCCGATCTGTGATGTCATAATGTTCATTTGCTTAAAGACTTGTTCCTCTACCAACATGGGTTCGGTTGCCTTTCTTCTTCCTTTGTAGGCACATGTGAAGAAAACTGATAGAACCACAAAAGCCTAGGGCTGTAATTTTTTTTTTTCTTTTCCTTTTGAGACAAGGTCTTGGGGCTGGCCCCAAGGTTCAGGCTGGCCTTTAGCTCACTCTGTAGCCCAAGCTGGTCTCCAACTTGGCAACAGTCCTCCTGCCTCAGCCTCCCAAGTGCTGGGATTACAGGAGTGTGCACCACGCCCAGCTAAGTCCGTAGTATTTATCCCCTTGAAATCTCAATAGCTAGACCGGGTGACGCAGAGGAGAAAGCACAGTGCGCTCTCAGTGTGGGAACATCCAAGGGCAAATGCTACGTGGGTAAGAACCGGACGGGACTTCCAGGTAAATATATTGTTGGCAGTGATCACAAGGGTCTTGTGTACAGTAGGGACTGGACCTATACACTACACTCTGTCACATCTTTGGAAGAACCTCTGGAAACCAGATAAAGGTACAGACGTACAACAGTTTACGTAAGCATGTTGCAGTTCTGAATAGTAATTCTTATATAAGAATGCTGTAGTTCCAAATAGTAATTCCACTCTAAATGTCAGCGTTAACTTATAACTTAAAAGAAAAAATATATACACACATATATATATACATACATATACACATACATATTGAGTGGGCCCAGAATACACCAATAAGACATAAAAAAGTAAGAGGATTTGAAAAGAGGAGGGACAGGGAAAAAAAATTCAAGGTAGTCCAAAAAGGCCTTCTGTGATGAGCGAAGTGGGCATTCAGGAATAACACCAGGAGAACAAGAGGGAGAGCTGGAACCAGGAAGTGAAGGCCCCACAGCAGCTGCACAAGGTCACCTGGGGTCCTGGCATCATTAAAAATATATATACTGAGCAGAAGGTACCGGAGTTCTTCACGTCTCCTTTCTGACTCAACACTGAGTCTCTTTAAATCCCCTCCCCAGGAAGAGTGGGGAAGGTTATACTGCAGAAGTCTCCACAGCGCACCTCAGCAAACCCCGTCACCAACTGCTTGCCGCCTGTCTATCCTCATAAAGGCTGATTTTCTTCCCTGGAAGTCATGTTTTTCTGTATGTGACCCCCGCACTCCTTCTATTAAGACAGTGAGCAGAGGTGCAAAGCAAAATGGCGGGCACAGGGGTTTAAACGCCACGTGTTCTCACTTACATGTGTGAGCTATAAAAATCAATCTCATAAAAGCAGAAGCAGAGCGGTAATCACCGAGGAGAGAGGGAGAGGACGCTGTGATAGGCACCGGTCATAGCCAGGCAGAGAGGATTCTTTATGTTCTAGAGCACAGCACAGTGGAGGTGGTTGACAGCGATTAACTGTATTTCAAAATAGCTACTACCAAGGATTTTCAATGTTCCCAACACAAAGTTTGAGGTGACTGATATGCAAATTACCCTGATTTGATCATTAAACATTGTGCATATGTATTATTGTATATATACACCAAGCTACCACACTGTATGTAATCAATACATTCAATTATTATATATAAATTGACAATTCAGGGCTGGGGATGTAGTTCAGTAGACAGCAGTATGTGTGACGCCCTGGTCTGATCCCCAGCTCTGCAAGGGAACTAAAAGGAAAAATATTATAAAATTTTTTCAGGCCAGGAGAGCTGGCATACATCTGTAATCAAAACCCCAGCACTTGGGAGGCTGAGGGAAAGAGGTTTGCAGTGAGTTCGAGACCAGCCTGGGCTACAAGCAAGTTCAAGGATAGCCTGAACCACACAATGAGATCCTGTCTTAAAAAAATAAAATTATACATATACATAATATATCATTTTTGTAAAGACAGCTTATACACTTCAAGTTTTAACTGCCACTTTTAGTCATTTTTTTCCTATGAATTACTATACAGTACCATATGTGGTTAAACCTGCCTATTTTCTGCCTGATCTGTCTTTTGTCAGTGTAATTTGTGAAAACTAAGATAAGGCAGAGGGGAAAAGCATTTCCTCCCCTACTGTTCAGCAAGGAGGATGGGGGTGGCTAAAACTTCTCTCCAGCCTCACAGGGCCCCAGAGCTGCAGCTGAGACCTCAGGATTCTGAGCAAGTCAGCAAGGTGAGCTTTACTCTGGGAGTCCATCGCCAGCTTTCAGCCAAGTGTCCAGGTGAGCAAGAGGCTTTGTCTTTTCATTCTTCTGGAGCCTGCCCACAAGATGAGAGGCCTTCCACTGTGGGGGACAGCCACCCCACACCCTGCCCCTGCTGGGCCGGACCCCAGGACAAAAGATGAAACAAGTGCACCCACAAACCTCCCTAGGATGGGCATCAGGGACTGCTATTCTAAATAGGTATCCATCACCTTGAGGAAGCCAAGAAGAATCACTAACCCGACCCCCCACAGGAAAGGCCCTGTTCTGTGTTCATGCCTTCTTGCTACCTGACTCGCTTCCCCATTGGATCCTGATTTAATCAATTCTACCTGAGCAATTTTACTTGTAATCTTATTGGCTGACCACAGTTTTGTCCCACCTCATGATTTCCTACTTTCCCCACCCTGGACCTGCCTTTCAGCATGGATTTGCTCTATAGGGAGGGTCTTTGGCACCACATGCAGGACCCCTTAGGAGAATAGACAGGTGGCAGACACTTAAGTCCACTTCCCAGTGTACAGGAAATAAAGAGAGTGGAAGAATGTTTCTTATAAACCCTATTCCAACAAAACAATCAACAAAACCTACACTGTTGGAAGGTAATGAGATACATGATCAGGCTTTTATCCACAGAGAAATTAAAAATGGAGTCCACAGCACATTCCAGAAACTTGAACAAGATACTCTTAGAAGTCTTTTTCTAAAAAAGCAAAACTAAGCTGTAATAGTTACAGATGTGGCATTTATTATAAGACAGAGTGTCTTTGCAAACATCAGAGCTGGTAGCTAGGAGTCAGGTCTGCGAGACAGCACTGTATTTCCTAAATACTTACATTCTTAGCGAGCACAGACCCAAAATAGAGCCTGGAAGAGAAGCACAGCCTAAGTGAAATGTCTCACCACTTTTAATTACACTCAAAACTTTACAAAATGCTTTCTTAAGCATGGACAAGATGCAAAGTTTGCAAACAGAAGCGGGGCCGTGGGAAGTGCTTTGTGAGCAGACGCCTGAAATAGCTGCTGGCTGGCGTCACCGCAAAATTGCTGAACTGAATTTTACACTCAAAAAGCACAAAAAGAAAGCTCAGTATGGAAAGACCTTAATATACAAATTATAGGAGAGGTTAAGTAAGTAAAATGGAAGGAATTCACACATTGCAGTGTTTGCACTGTGGGGCCCACGTGCCAGAAATTTACTGGGAATTAGTAAAGGCAGAAAATCCTTCCAGGTCAAGTATATTTGCTCCTGAAATCACATTTTCTGTAAAATTTCCTTGCTTCAGATTTAGCTCTCAAGGACCCTTAAAACTCACTTCTCTCAGTCAGCTCTCCCCATTCTCCAAAATGTGCATCATTCATCAATTTCTTCAAAGAATGAGCTGTCTGGTCCTGTCCTCCCTGCAAGCACACTCAGAGGAACCTGCTGTGGCATCCCAACTACTAGAACAGCAGTCTAACTGCACGGGCACTCCATGGGCCCCTTCATGGCTGTGTTTACACCTCTGGTGTCTCTGCAGCAGCAGACAATGCCAGCGGGTACCCAATCCTGCAGGTTCCTTTATTTCTACTTCACTGCCTTGGTAAATTTTAAACATTTTTGCTGGGCACACCACGGTCGTCCTATTACATACACAGCTAAGTTAGGAACTTTACAGGCAGTTGGGCAGGGACAGACCTTCAGGAGTCTGCAGACCGTACACACTACACCCGTGCGCACATGCAGGTGAGGGCCAGACCAAGACCTGGGGAAAGCCAGGAACAGCTGCACTCAACTCCCTACTGGAAGAGCCCTGCTCTGTCCCACGCTGGGTAACTCACTTCCCCACTGGAGCCCCATTTAATCAGTGTTACCTGCGCAATTACACTCGTAAGCTTATTGGTTAACCACAGTTTTGTCCTGCCTCATGCAACTTGTGCCTTCCAACTGGATCAATGTTGCCTTAGTAATCAATTATAGTTTTTCCCACCATGGACCCACCTCACCTGGTTTTGCTCTATAAAGTTCCCTTGAAAGAGAAAGATCCTCCCACGACCTACTCAGAATGTGCTTTTTCTTCCCAGTAAGATTCTGCTCTTAACCTCCGTTGTTCCTGGATTTCTTCAATCTTAGAGAACACAGACTCCTACCAGATACCTAGCAGGCAGGGAGTCTCTTCTCTTACCACTGTAACGCCTCCTTACACAGGTGTTCCTTCAGATTTTGCTCTCTGAGCTCTTCTCGCCTGGGCGCTCTCCCCTGCAAGGCCTCTACAGCAGGTCTCCCAGAGTCCACCAAGCACCCAGACCTGGGCATCCCCCAGGTACTCCAAACTTGGTCTTTATTAGAGGAAGACCTACTCCTCCTGGGCCCGAACCCGGACTCAGGTGTAGAGCACTCAGCTCATTTTAGCAGCTTAGTGAAAGTAGGCCAGCAGGGAGGCCTAAGAGAAGGTTCAAATGGAAGCGTTAAGCAATAAATGTAGAAGACAACAGCCCACCCAGGTTAGGAACCAACGCAAGCTGCTAAAGCAATGCTTGGAGATGCGAAAGTAAACACAAGAACGAAGGATAAAGGCTGTGCTGAGAACAGACAGAAACTCTTCCCTCTGTCCTCTGCAGGGCATCTACGGGCATCAGCAGTTCCTTTCCATCACTGCACCTAGGCTGCAAAGGGCCCGGATGGCAAGATAACCAGTTTGTTTTCCAATCTTTTACCACCATCGCACCCCATTTGAAACAAGCCCGCAGCTTTTTTATGAAGGTTGAGGCAGAGAAAGAATGACGGGACTTCTGCTCAGAATCCCCTTGCTGAAATTCTCACCAAGAGCTTTCTTCCTATTATTTCTGATCAACACTCTCCTAAATTCTTCCTGTGGTCCTCGAATTTATTCTTCCACTTTGGGGCACAACTTGGGTTTACACAAAATTAATTCTTTCATGAACTGATTCAATTTCATCTCTAGATTTGACCAGTTCTCACCTATCTTCCTGATCTAAAGCCTTCGTTATCCTTTACCAGGCCCAGACAGACAGCCTCGTCATTTGCTTCGTTGTGAAGGGTAGAGCTTCCTGTGTGTTTATGATGTTGTAATTCACTGGCAGGAAAGAAAGTGAGCTGTAGAAATATCACAGGAGATGATGATGAAAGAACGGGACCGGGAGGGCCTGCTGTTAACAAAGGTTGTATTGCAGACAGCTTTTATGTGAAGAGGTAATTTTTTCTTTTTTGAGACAGGGTCTCACTGTGTAGCCCATGCTGACCTTGAATTCAAAGCGATTCTCCTGCCTCAGCCTCCTAAGTGCTAGGATTATAGGTGTGTGCTACATCGAAGCATTCTGCAGTTAGCCAACAAACTAATGTGAGCTCAACAGTGCTTCAGCTTTTGTCACTGGCCAGCTGTCACACATCTCTGCTGTTCTAAAGTTTCACAACACCCATAATACATACATTTCTAAGAGAAATTCATTCAGTTTCTGAAATACACTGCAAAAAAATTCTTAAAACCATCTAACAATTTTGTATCTGTCTAAACATTGTTCTGTTTTGTCTTTTTGGAGAGGAGCTTCACTAGGTAGCTCAGGCTGGCTGTGAACTCACTACATTGACCAGGGCTGGCCTCAAACTCAGAGTGATCTTCCCGCCTCAGCCTCTCCAGTGCTGGGAGTAAAAGGCATGAGCTACCATGCCCAGCTGAACACGGTTATATTCATAACTAAAATTTTAAAATTCTAGCCAGGTATGGTGACACACACCTGTAATCCCAGCACTCAGGAGGCTGAGGCAGGAGGATCACTGCTGTGGAGTTTGAGACCAGCCAGGGTTACAAAGTGAGCTCAAGGCCAGCCTGAACTGCACAGCAAGACCCTGTCTCAAAAAGACAATCAATCAATTATAAAGTCTAACATGGACCTTCCAGCAATCTGCAATTTTAAGGAAATGATGTTTACATCTTCTTGGGTCCACTGAGCAACCAATGTCTTGAACCATACTACCAGAAGTAAAAGTCTACTTTGTTCTTAGGCAAGAAGAAAAAAAGCAGGAAAGCGGAAAAGGTCAATTTAACTTTCTGCATTGAATAGTTTTCAAAGTATAGAGTCTGAGTCAGGAGTAGTGGCTCACGCCTGTTATCCCAGCATTCTGGGAGGCTGAGGCCAGAGACTCATTGTGAGTTCGACCAGCCTGGGCTACAAAGTGAGCCAAAGGCCAGGGTGAACTGCACAGTGAGACCCTGTCTCAAGAAGAACCCCCTGCCTCGGAAAAAACGAAGCATAGAGGTAAGTCCACTACAACATAGAGAACTCACAAATGGGACACAAGATACCAAATCAGCAATAAAAAAAAAAAAAAAAAACCACTGTGGCTTTTCTACACACCAATAATAACCTAGCTGAAAACTAGGAAAACAAGTCCATCCACAATAGCTTCAAAAAATAAAAGAATGGCACACACCATATGAGGCTGAGGCAGGAGGATCGGTGAGCTGAGGCCAGCCTGGGCTACAAAGTGAGTTCAAAGCCAGTCTATACTACATAGTGAGACCCTGTCTCAAAACAACAAACACTAATAATAATAATAATAATAAAAGGGTCAATCTGATTAGGGAGGTGAAAGACTGGTACAATGACAGCTGTAGAACACAGAGGAAAGAAACTGAAGACCCTCCAAGATGGAAAGATTTCTCACAGTCATGGACAAGCAGAATTCATAGCACTAAAGTGACCATATTAGCAAAAGCCTTCCACAGATTTAAAGTGAACTCCGTGAAAACTACAATTACAACCTTCACAGAACTAGAAACAAAATCCTAAAATACACACAGAACACATAAGAACCAAAATAGGCAAAAGAATCTTAAGCAAAAAGACCGAGACTGGAGGGATCACAATACCTGATTTCAAATTATACTACGAGCAAGCCACAGTGCTAACACGTTGTGGTGCTCGCACAAAAATATCTATGTAGAGCAATGAAAAAAGATAAGAAACAAACCCACACAACCACTGCCATCTGACTTTTGACAGAGACGCCAAAAACACGCTTGGAGATAAGACAGCCTCTTTTAACACCTGTGCTGAGAACACTGGATATTCACAAGCATAAGACTGAAACTGGACCCCTGCATCTTGTCCTGCACAGAAATCAGTTTTATTCTAGGCTCTGAAGCTAAGAGACAACCAGTGCCAGCCAAAACCCACTCAATAAATTATCTCCTACGTGTGTGCGGGAGCCCATGAACCCACCTCACACACGGTGACCGAAATTCACAATGGAAATTTCAACTGACCCCCGCTCCCGGCGTGATCAATATTCCACAGCACTGACATCATTTGGTGCTCACAGAAATCCAGACCTGTCGCTAACACTTGTTTGTCAGAATAAACTGAGAGGTGACAAGCATCACAGGCCTCCAGGCCCTCAGGAAGCCAATGGCTGAGGGTATAGGCCGGCAAGGCGGCAGCAGGGCAGGGTCCCAGCCCGCCCTTCTCTACTGGCCTGAGGGGGCTCACATTCTGCTTTTTTCCCATCTCCTCTGCATTTGGAGCACTTCAGGTCCCCGTAACTCCAATTCTCTAACTTTAGCTTTCTCTGCCTTGATTTCCCCCGGTCTTACATTCTTCTACTTCCCTTGAATCACTTTGCAAACCTTCACTTCAATACGCTGGCAAAGGCCAGCAAAGGAAAGGTCTTATTGGTAGATTCCCCTATGAATTATTTAAATTCTGAAATGGGTTTTTCTACTGGATTTTACATTATTTTAGCAGCAAAACTATTTTAGAAGTCAAGGAAAACAAGCAGAACTTGACAAATAGTGCATAAAAATGGCAGCCTTGTGGCCACAAGCCGTGAGGACGGAGGGGAGCAGGCGGTATTTGAGGCTGGAGGCACCCTCCCTTCATCTTCTCTCCCAGCCATGCTGCATCACGTGGAACAAAGGGTTTTAAAAGAACTGAATTTCAGCAAAAAAGAGGTAAACAGAGGCCTGAAAACCCACCAGTGCTCCGAAATGCCCAGTGTCAACTGAGGGCATGGCACACCGCCTTGTAATGAGCAGGTACAGAGCTCTGTGCTGGACACTTAGGCCTATGCCCATGGTAGGGCTCAGGCTACCAACTTCACAGATGCTTAAGACGAAGCTGTCCGCGTGTCTCCCGAAGATTCTGCCTCTCTAGGCTAGGCATGCATTTCGCACACCCCCACCACCAACACACCCTCAGACAGAGGCGTGCTGGCGCCTTGCTAACTCCGCTCTCCCGCTCACTCCTACCGCGCGCAGTGTTTACCTCCCTGCCCTCGACGCTGTCTGGCAGCACCTCGTTTAATTTGCTTACTTACGCACTCATTGCCTACTTCCACCGGAGCATAAGCCGCAAAGTGCTGCAGAAAAGGCAACAGGAAGATTTCTGCCTGGCTCACCATGGCGATCCCAGATTTCAGCACATTTTTTGCTGGACCCATCTGAATAAATTTTTTGTTGAACCCATTTACATAATGCAAGTGGCCCCAAAATATAACACGTAAAATACTGAGTCATTTCTCCAGATAAGGTACCCTGCCTTAGACTGTAGTTTCACGCTTATTAAAACTTTGCTTTCGGAGATATATAAGCAATTGTAGACAACTATTTAAGGAGCTGTGCAGGAAATATGGAAGAAGTTTTTGCTCACATTGACTTATTCATCATCCAAAACAAATTTCTTCACACTATTATATGCTGCCTGTGATAAAGGTGAATTAAAAGTAGTGCATGCTCGCAGGGAGATGAACTCAGACATAAATATAATTAAGATGAACGGTAGTAGAAGCTCTAAATCAAATGAGATCTAAAAAACAAGTAACAATATTGGAAAACTGTTTAGTTCTCAAAATTAATCTGTGATTCAGTGAAGAATCAGTTAAAATCTGTAAGATACTTTTTAGGGAACTTTAAAATTTCTAGTGGGGCATGGTGGCCCACACCTGTAATCCCAGCACTCGGGAGGCTGAGGCAGGAGAATCTTATGAGCTCAAGGCCAGGCAGAACTGCACTGTGAGACCCTTCCTCAAAAAGACATACACACATACATACATACATACATACATAAGAAAGATAAGATAAAGCCAGGCATGGTGGCTCATGTCTGTAATCCCAGCACTTCAGAAGCTGAGGCAGGACGATCTCTGAGTTGAAAGCCAACCTAGGCTACAAAGTGGGTTCAAAGCCAGCCTGAAGTGCATAGTAAAACCTTGTCTCAAAAAGATGAAAGATAAAAATAAATAAAATAAAATAAAATTTCTAACAAAATTTCAAGCAATAAAAAATCTATTTTAAAAAATCAAAGATATAAGAATATTAACATATTAATAACAAACAATAAATAGAATAGGAATATTAACATATTAACGATGAGAAAAATCAAGAAATTAATGGAATAAAATATGTAAAATTTTTCAAATTGCAAGCTAAAACTAGTTGGTGAAATTAATTTAGGGGCCAGGGATACAGTTCAGTTGCAGAGCACCTGTCTTAAATTCAATTTCCAGTACCAAGAAAAAAGATTAATTTAGTAGTTATAATCAAAATTATGTTTTAGCCAGGCATGGTGGTGGATGCCTATAATCCCAACATTCAGGAGGCTGAAACAGGAGGATCACCTCAGAGTTCAAGGCCACCCTGTCTCTAAAAGAAGTGGGGAAGGGATATTTGCAACTACTATAAACAAGTTACAGATAAGGTCAGTATCCAAATAAAAAAATTGGTAAAGAATATTAACAGATACCACATAACACAAGGAAGCAAAAGTATGACCAACTCCACATGCAAATTAAAACAACAATGGTAAAAGTTTTCACTTGCTAGCAAAAATCAAAGTCCAATAATGTCAAGTGCCAGTTAGGACGTAGGGAATACTGTGCTCAGATATGCAGGGGGGTTGGGGGGGGTGAGAGCCACTGAGATCTTTAGATCTGTGGCTGTTTTCCACAGTTTCAGTTATGTTTTACTCATCAATCATGTCTAAAAGTAGTAAATGAAAATATCCAGAAATTAACCATTCATAAGGTTTAAACTGGGTGCTGTTCTAGTAGCACAATGAAATCCCTACATCATCCCACTCTGCCTTCCGGAGACCTCATTCATCCTTTCGTCCAGCATATCCACACAGCGTTCACTACCTGCCTGTGAAGCACTTCACGGCTGCCTTAGTTACGCCATCAACTGTCATGGCGTATCAAAGTGACTGTGCTCAGGTAACTTCATTTCTCATAATAATAGCCCCAAAGGGCACAAACAGCAATAGTGGCAATTCAGGTAAACCCAGAGCAGGTAAACCCAGAGCAGGCTTCCTTTACCTGTCACCTCACATTACCACAGGAAGGGCAAGTACAACACACCCAGCTATTCTGGGCCAGGCACAACGGAGAAAAGGCAGTCATGCAGGGCGAAGCCCTCAAGGGAGTCAGTACAGAGGACACGAACACATGGCATCTGCTGGAGGCCAAGCCTCAAGGCAAAGCTGGAATGACCAAGCCTACATACCCCCGCCAGGGGATATGCTACTCAGTCATCCAGGTGATGACCAGGACCTCCTTGATCCATCCCTTCCTACAGGTATTTGTTCTTTTCCCTGTTTGCTAACATGACCTGCTTCTCCACTGGATCGGTATTACCTACATGGCTACACTTACAACTTAACAATTTTGACCCACGTTGTACCCACCTCATGACTTTACTCCGTACAACTTCCCTTGAGAGGTGGGCTCTTCGCAGCCCAGTCTCTGGTCCCCTTCTGCCACTTGGCAGTTCTCTCTCATCAGTGTTTGCCTGTTCTTACCCTCCCGTTCCTGAACACACGTTCTTTGACTTGGAGGAACAGGAACAGCATATCTGACATCTAGCAGGTTGGGGGTTACATTATTTCTCCCGTACCACTAGGATCCCCTGGACACCAAAACCCATAGATACGCAAGTCCCTGGCACAAAACACGGCATCAAGGCATGGTGGTGCATGCCAGTAATTCCAGCACCTGGGAGGCTGAGGCGGGAGGATTGCTGGGGACTTCAAGGGCAGCATGGGCTACATAGTGAGTTCAAAGCTAGCCTGAACTGCAAACTGAGACAGTGTCTCCCCAAAAAAGGCGGGGCACATAACCTACACATATCCTCCTGCATTCCTTACGTTGCCTCTAGGTCACTTATCATTCCTAATATGTTAATTCTGTATAAAGAGTTATACGGTATTGTTTACGGAATAATGAAAAAAATAAAACGCTGTGTAGGTTCTGTGGCTTTTTTAATACTTTTAATCTACAGCTAGTTGATTCAAAACCCATGGACACAGACAGTATATATACAGTTCAGTATGACCTGTGCTTCTGGCATCCACTGGGATCTTGAATCCCCGATAAAGCGGAGTGTATGTCTGCCTGTACATTTGAAGACAATCTATATAGTATGCATGGTAGTAAACACAATGGCATTATGATAACTTCTACAGACACACAGCATGGGAAAGGGACACTCTGAATGGAGGTGAGTGCTGGAGCAGAGGACACGGTGCAGACAGAAACGATGGGCCGCAAGGGGGCTTTGACTTCTGCCAAGCTTCCCTCCAGTCCTACGTGGCTCTTTTTCAAACCTGGCCTTTTTTTATAATAGAAGGTTCACTTCCCGTGTTTCTCCTCTTCTAACTGCTCCTTCTGGGTCCCTGCCCAGTATCTCTGTGGCAGGACGCTCTGCTGCTGTGTGTCGCTGTCTCTGTGTGGACTGCATGGCCGGGCAGTTGCCGTGTGGCTCCTGAGATCTTTTCTTCTACCCCACTGGTGGCAGCGTCACCGGCCATGCTCGTCTGCGTGCTGTACCTCAGGCTGGAGCCTCTCCTGTAAGGCCAGAAGCTAAATGCCCTTGAGGGCAAGCCCATGCCTTTGAATAATCAGAAGCATCTTTGGGGGGGCTTTTGCAGGGTTCTATCACTTTTTTTATTAGTTTTGCTTTTTTTGTGTGTGGTACTAGGGACTGAACTCAGGACCTTGTGCTTGCCACGCAGGCACTTACTCCACTGAGCTAGATCCCCGGCCCATTAGTTTCGCTTTTAGTTAACAGATAACACTGAGAGTCCTTTAAGTCAAAGACAGCAACTTGTCTCTTCATAGGGTCAGCCGAATTTCTCCCATCCTAAGTCAGACCTTCCACTGTGTCTATAGCCTAAAAAGGATCAGCTTTCTGGAGGCTCCCAGCTCCTACTCCTCTGCTTGCGCAGACTCGGCTCTGTTTTTATGTCTCTGTGCCCCTCGAGACTCAAGTACCTTGGCCAAGACACAAACCTAACCAACGTCAGCTCACAGGCTCGATGCCTGGCCAGCGTCAGTCAGCAGGAACTGTCTTTACTTTCTTATGTACACACTCCACATTTAAGAGAAGATTTAGTCTATTTATATTATGCGTAGGTATTACAGGAAGATTTTCAAATTCCTGACCAGTGGGTGATACACAGCTCTGCAGCAGAGCGCCTACCTGGCAAGCACAAGGTCCTGAGTTTGATTCCTGGCACCAAAAAAAAAAATTTGTTCTATTTTTAAATTGACTACAATTTTGGAAATAATGCCTTAGTATTTTAATAAGTGAACTCAGTTCTACTTATATAATTAAAGTTAATAAAAACGGTAAATACATAATGTGAGAAAAATACTTCTCTATAGGAGCTGATTGAAGATGTGACTTTTTTTGTGTATGTCTTTTTGAGACAAGGTCTTGCTGTGCAATTCAGGCTGGCCTTGAGCTCACTCTGTAACCGAGGCTGGTCTCACACAACGATCCTCCTGACTCAGCCTCCCAAGCACTGGGATTACAGGTGTGCCCCATCATCACCAGTGAAGATACGACTTTCAGCTTGATTCCCAAAGACAGGGAGGATCTGAACACCAGCAGGAAGGAAGGAACGGGTGGGATTATGATGCATCAGAGGTGGTTGTCTCTCTTATGCCATATCCTGTGCCTCAAAACACCATCTCTGACTTCCTGGCAAGATAATTTATTAAAGTTAATAGCCCCATGGTTATTAAGTTCTTTCTTCCCAGGACAGACGGGAGACAGTTGTGGGGTGACACGCTCTGCAGTACTGAAGTCCTTCCAAGGTTATCATGTGAGAGGCTTGCTCCCAGGGTGGAGGTACTGAGAGGATACGACCTCTAAGACGTGGAGCCGGGTGAGAGGTCCTTAAGTCACTGAGGCCCTGACCAGGAGACTAGCTGGGAATGGTGAGTTCTCGAGAGTGGTCAATGAAGAGCTGCCCCGCCAGTGTGCTCTGCCTCCTGGTGTGGGATGCAATGCTTCCTCCCCCACATAAGCCATCATCTGTCATGGTGGCCGGGCAAGAGCCGGTGCCACATGGTTTGGACTTTGAGTCTCTGTAACAGTGACCTCTATTTTCCTAAGCAAACTGTTTTGGGTATTTCATGATAATAAAAATACTCCCCAGAAGAGGGCAGAGTGAACAGCAGAGAAACACCCTCTCCAAGTTTTGGTGTGCAGACACTAAATATAGTAACATGAGGAAGAGAAGGAGGGAAGTGGGTCCCTACGATCCAGCAAGGATCCAAAGTGAGAACTGAAGCCCAGAGGGAAGGAAAGAAAGCCAAGAGAGAGAGATCAACAAACAAGAGATGCCAGGCAGTGCTTCCTCCCTGAGCCCTGACTCACCGTGTGGGAGATGGGACTCTAGGCTGCAGATGCACAGTGACTGCTGGCAAGACCAGAGGCCTCCACGGAGACACATACCAGTGGAACAGAGCCGTGGAGACAGTGGACTGCAGTGGTGGTTATTTGGATTCAGACAACCCACACACAGGCTGACCAGCAGTAGCCACCCTGCACAGGGGCCAACTGAACTCAGAAATCAGAGCAGTTGTGGGCTGGCTCCATCTAGTGGCTCCACTGTCAGGGTAAGAAGGTACCAAGATCAATTCACCAAGAGGCACACAGAATGTTTCAGGCTGAACGAGTCGGGTTACAGTCGCACAGCCAAAAGCCAGCCTGAACATTGGTGAAACTAAATAAAGGTCCGTGCTTGCTGGGACTATGCACTACCTTGCTGTACATCTACAGCTGGCTTGCTGGGGCTAATCAATGTGGATCTGAGACTCCGTCTGCCCACTTTCTCTACCAGTTAGAGCAGAGATTCACCTTGAAGTGGGCATTTCCTTTTTATTTTCTCCTTTCTTGGTTTTGTTTTGTTTTGCTTTGTTTTTTCTTGATTGTTTTGTTTAGATGAATTTGAATACTGTTTCTAGCTTTTCTGTTCTTGTTTTCCTTTCTTCCTTTTCTTTCCCTCTTGTCTTCCTTCACCAGTTCCAAGGTTTGTGTAATGTTCCTTTGTCTTCCAGCCTTGCTTCTGATCTCTTCCTGTTTCTCTACTTTCCCCACTAACACCTTTTAAATTTTTTCCCCTGAGGCCACAATCACCATAGAGAATATATTTACTGTATAAAGTTTTCTGGTTCGTTTTCAGTTTTGTTACATAACCACAAATCTAGGTCATATGGTTAAAGGTGGCAAATTAATAGTTACCACAGTCTGTTATCTTCTAGGCTGTGTTTGAGATTATTGTTACTGACTATACCACTTTGGCCAAAGTGAAATAATTGTTCTAACCAGTTGTTCTTCCTGGTATAAAGACTGAGACTATCAAAAGGTCATAAAAAATAATATAGGCCTGTGGAAAAGAAGCAGGAGCTACGCCAAGCAGGCAGTAACTTCTCACCCCTGATAAATTAAAAGTGGTAGGATCTTGCAACAGACTCAAAACCCAAAAGCCAGCTACACTCGGAAGACATCTCTGAGAAGTGGTCATTTCCTTAAAGCTCTAAATACCAGCAATAAAGCTATAAGCAATTTATGAGCACCAACCTACGAACTGAGCTAAAAAAGATTAAGAAATGAGAAGACAAGCAAGACGCAACCCCAGACTTCCAGCTCACCAAAGGCAAATCCAGGAGGTAACGACAAAAAAAAAATCAGAAATAATTTCTCATAACTATACAGATTAGGACTATAGTACAAGACCTGCTTGGTGACTCCAGAGCAGAAACAAATTTTAAAAAAAGAAGAGCTTAGGAAAGCCATGGAAACCATGAATGCTAACCTAGGGAAAAAAAAATGGAACCCATGACAGAGTCAAACAGATATCCAAGAGATTCAAAATTCCATTAAAAGTATACACAACAGAAGGAGCCAATGTGAAGATGGAATATCAGATATAGAAGACAGGACTGCACTTTGTGATCATGAAATGAATGACCTTTAAAATAGCAAGGACCATGACAAAACTTAGTAAGCATGCAAAGAATAATACAAGATCAACCAGAGTCCATGAAAAAGCAGGAGGTAGCACAAGTGATAAAAAATTCTGTTCACGAAATAATGACTGAAAATTTCCCAAACACAGAAAAAAAAACCTGACATATGCAGCTAAATGTGGCATACAGAACTCCAATCAGCCATGATCAAAAAAAAAAAAAAATTCCACATCAAGGCACACAAGAGTGAAGATTCCCAAAATTCAACACAAGAACAGAATTACTAAAAGCTCTTAAGAAAAAAGAAATCACCTAGAAAGGACAACCTCTCAAGATCACTACAGACTTCAACACAAACCCTCAAGAGTTAAGGAGAGCTCCGAGCAAAGTATTTCCAGTCCCAAAGGTGCTTTTTCTTTCTCTTTCCTTGTCCCTTTTTGAACTCCTCCTGCCTCAGCCTGCCAGAGAGCTGACATACAGGTAGTGCCACCAGGCCGGGTTTCTTTCAGGTTTGACTATATCAAATAGGCAGCCTCCGGAGTGAGGTCCTTGACATGCCACTGTCCTTGTCTTACTTCTTCCCTGCTTTGTTTCGCTCCTATTTGGCTTTCAAATCCCAATTCAAGGGCTGGGGATGTGGCTTAGTGGTATAATGCTTGCCTATCAAGTACAAGGCCCTGGGTTCAATCCCCAGGACCACTAAAAAAAGCAAAGCAATCCCAATTCTATTCTTACTTCCTCAAGAAAGCATTTCCCAATCCTCCAAATTAAGTCAGTTTCCACTGCTGAGTTTCCAATGCTGAGTTTCCAAAACACTCCTTTCCTACCAGTCATAGTATGCAGTACTTCCTCTTATCAAATGTGATTATAGGGAAATGCAAATCCCAAGTATACTGAGGTATGCACCAATCATATGGCTACCACCAAAACAGAAAAACAGTGACAGCTGACAAACACTAGGGGGAGAAGGGTAGGAACCCTTCCATAGTGCTGGTGGGAATGTAAAAAAGTATACAGGGTCCTCAAAACACTGCACAGTGCTGCCTTTTGATCCAGCTATATCACTCCTTGAAATATACCCAGAGGAATAAGCATACCACTGGATACTTGCATATCCATGTGTACTGAGACACAGCTCACAATAACCAAGACATCAAACCAGCCTAGGTGTCCATCAACAGATGAAAGGATAAGCTGGGTATGGTGGCACCTGTAATCCCAGCACTCAGGGGGCCAAGGTAGGAGTTACTTGAGTTTGAGGCCAGCCTGGGCTACCAAGTGTGCTCGGGGCCAGCCTGAACTACATAGTGAGACCTTCTCTCAAAAAGACAAAAAAAAAAAAAAAAAAATTAAAGACTAAAAAAAAACTGTGATATATATATAATAACCCACTATCACAAATAGAACAATTAGACAAAAAAAATTAATGAAATATTATAACTATACCAAACTTTTGAACAAATGAACTTAGCACTTGTCTAACAGGGTGTTCCACCCAACATCAGAACACACGCACCTCAGTTCCAAAGTAGACCACCTACTAGCTCATAGACATGCTTAAGTAAGTGCAAAGGAACTGAAATTATCCCATGCATATCATCAGAAAAGAGTGCAATGAAACTGGAAATCGATGGCAAAAGAAACCACAAGAACTTTATACACACATGGAAATTAAATAATGCCCTTCTGAACAACCAATGGGTCACAGATAAACAAAAATAAAGTTTCTGCTATTAAATGATAATGCCAATAAAACACACCAGAGCTGATGGGGTGCAATGAAAGCAGTCCTACAAGGGAAATTAACAGCTGAGAAGGTTCACATCAGGAAAAGAGCCAGCTCAAATAAACAACTGAACAGTGAACCTCAAACTTCAAGCAAAACAAGGACTAGTGAAGCCCAAAGCTCATACAAGGAAAAAAATTATAAAGATCAGAGAAGAAATTAATGCAACGGAGACTACGAAAACAATAAAAAAGAATGAAGAGTTGGTTCTTTGAAGATTGAATGAAACTGATAAAATCTTAGCCAATCTTATCAAAGAAAAAGAGAAACAAAAGACTCAAATCCTTGCAATTAGGGATGAAAAGGGTGAAATCACAACAGATCTCACAGGAATCCGGAAGATCAATACCTACTTTTAGAACCTGTGTTCTAATAAAGTGTCAAATGCAAAGAAATGCACAGATTCCTAAGTAATATGAATTACCAAAATGGAATCATGAAAATATAAAAATTCTAAATAAACAAGTATAATTAAAAACTTATCAACAAAGAAAAGCCCAGGCCCTGAAACATTTACTGCTGAAATCTACAAGAAATTTAGAGAGGTCCTAATAATACCAATACTCCTCAACTCCGTCAATAAAATTGAAAAGAAGTGATACTCCCAAATTTATCCCTGGAGTCAAGTATTACCGATACCAAAACCAGAGAAGGACCCAACTAAGGGAACAACAGGCTAATGTTCCTAATGAGCATAGACACAGAAATCCTTAATAACATACAGGCAAACAGAACACAGCAAATCATCAGGAAGATTACACAGCATGACCGAGTAGGATTCATCCTAGGGATGCAGGGATGGTTCAACACGTGTAAATTAATAAATGTAACACACCGTAGGAACAGAGCCAAGGACAAAAAACATGATCACCTCAGTTTGACAAGGTCCAACACCCATTAACAATAAAACCCTACAGAAAACTGGAATAGATGATCTTAATCTCAATCTGATAAAAGCTATTTCTGACAAACTAATAGCCAACATCATATTAAATGGACAAAAACTGAAAACTCTAAAATCAGAGCAAGACAAGGATGTCTACTGTCACCACTCTTATTCAATATAGTTCTAGAAATATCAGCCAGAGCAATTTTGTGTGTGTGTACACCAGGAATGAAACTGAGGACCTTGCGCTTGCCAGGAAGGCACTTGTGCCACTAAGCTACACCCCCAGCCCCCAGCTAGAGCACTTAGGCAAAAGAAACGAAAGGAGCAAGGATAAAGGACAGAGTCAATGATGCTCTACATAGAAGACCCCAAAAATTCCACCAAAAGACTGCTAGATTTAAGAACAAATTTTTAAGCATAGCTGGATAGAAGTCAACACTCAAAAATCAATAGCACTCTTGTACACAAGAATAACAAATTCTAACAAATAACTAAAACAGGAATCTGAAATTACACTACAAAGCTACCATGTTAAAACAGCATGTTACTGGCAGAAAAACTAGACCTGAGGATCTACGGTGCAGATTAGAAGATGCAGAAACAACTCCAAACACAGTCGGCCACCTGATCTTTGACAAAGGGGCCAGATACCTTCACTGAAACAAAGACAGCCTCTTTAATGGTGCTGGAAAAACTGGTCAAACGTTAAAACTAGACCCATGTCTCCCACGCACTAAACTAAAATTGAAACAGATCAAAGATCTAAATATGGAAACAGAAACACTAAATCTGCTGGACGACAGAATAGGTAAAACGCTCAAAGACATCAGTGTAGGAAAAGCTTTATGAATAAAGCCCTGACTGCACAGGAACTATCACCAAAACCAACAACTGGACCCTCTCAGGGATCCTCCTTTGAAAGCTCCTCTCTTAGCCTAAGCAGCTCTGGAGTAGCGCCCTCCTCCTCTCTGAGCCTGGGCACAGTGTGTCCCTTGTAGCAGTCCCCTGTGTTGGCTTTGTGTAAGTTACTGGTATGATTCTCCCACCAGACCATGAACAGGGACTGGTATTTGATGACACAAAAAACAGTGGCTTAGTTTTTTTTTTTTTTTCATCTTTTTTGAGACATGGTCTCACTATGCAGTTCACACTGGCCTTGAGCTCACTTTGTAGCCCAGGCTGGTCTCAAATTCACAATGATCTTCTTGCCTCAGCCTCCTGAGTGCTGGAATTACAGGTGTACGCCACCACACCCAGCCAGTGGCTTATTTTTAAAAAAAGAGAAACATATTTTAGCACTATAGTATTTGGAATATGATACATTTACCAGGCAGTGTGATGTTATGCCTCTCCAAGGCAAGGTCAGAATAGTTTGTTATTGGTCCTCCTCCAACAGGTGAACTCGTAAAAGGTGAATCTGTAAGAGAAAGGAAACAAGATTACACATCCCCACCAGGACTAAAATAACCACCTAAAAGCCTGTTAGCAACAGCTAAAATGCTAGTCTGTGCCTTAATGAAAAGTAATTTCCAGGAACCTCTTAAGTCTTATATGGTCCAAAGATACTCAGGATTATACTAGATCACTAAATGTGACCAAATCGCTGACTTTTTTTCCTATGTTCCTAATTTCCCTAAAAATTTCTGATTTTTGCCAGGCATGGTGGGGCACACCTATAACCCCAGCAGTCAGGAGGCTGAGGCAGGAGGACTGCTGTAAGTTTGAGGCCAGCCTAGGCTTCATAGTGAGCTCAAGGCTAGCCTGCATTATATAGTGAGGCCCTGTCTCAAAAAAAAGAAAACTCAGATTTTTTTTTTCAATAAACTTCAGTGTTTTTACTCTACAATTAGTTTCTTTACAAAACATAAAAGAGGGGCTGGGGATATAGCTCAGTGGAATAAGCGCCTGCCTAGCAAGCGCAGGGTCCTGAGTTCGATCCCCAGTACCGCCAAAAAAAAAAAAAAAAAAAAAAAACATAAAAGAGAAGCTAAACTGGGCATGGTGGCGCGTATCTGTAATCCCAGCACTCGGAGGCTGAGGCAGGAGGATCCTTGCAGAGTTCGAGGCCAGGGTGAGCTACAGTGTGAGCTGAAGGCCAGCCTGAACTGCATAGCGAGACCCTATCTCAAAAAGACAAAAAACAAAGAACATAAAAGAGAAAGTGACCAGAAGAGAAAACTAGGAAGAGGCAGAGAAAACAGAGGAGTGAGGAGACCTACAATACAGGGGACAAGGAAACAAGCCAGGCAGAAGGCTCTTGCCAGTGAGGACAGCGCAGACCAGAGATCATCACACGCTCCTTTCTGCCTGCAGTCACCGAAGAGCACTTCCGTTACGCAGCCACTTCCTTCCCCTTGCCTGCCACCACTTCTCTCTGAAAATTCTCATTTTCTCCCTGTTCACAAAGCAGTTTTTGTCTTTCTTTTTATACTACTTACTGCTCCTTTGGCAGGGCACCAGACCTGAGCCCTCGGGAAAACAAACCAAACCCCATCGGCCAAGTCAGGGAGGGAAACGCACTGACTACTGTCAAGCGGACTGCGTTTTTACAATCTTTCATTTGATACCAATTAAATACGAAACTTTTTCGTTGCACTTAAAATACTACTACTCTGGTCAGAAAGTTGTTCCTAGTGCAAGATTAGATTTCCAGTCCTTTTCTTTTTTTTTTTTTTTTTCTTTTTTTGTCTTTTTCAGACAGGGTCTTGCTGTGCGGTTCAGGCTGGCCTTGAGCTCACTCCAGCCCAGGCTGACCTCAAACTTGCAATGATCCTCCTGCCTCAGCCTCCTGAGGGCTAAGATTACAGGCACACACAACCACACCCAGCTTCTAGTCCTTTTCTTAAATGCTGATTGCCTTTGTTGCTTTGGCTTTATGCATGGTTTTTACAACCATAATAGAAACTTGCACCTCACAGAATAGAACTCTGTGGTACGCTGTTTTCCAAAGGATTAAGCACCTCTAATACAGCTTTCGAAGCTGGAGTGTACTTTCCAGTAATATAGCATTTTAAAACATGCTCAAATCATTCCATCTCTGACACTGATCACAAAGAAAAGTATGTGTTGAGTTTCTCACTGGGTTGTAAGAAATAGAAAATTTGTCTTCCACCAGGCATGGTAGTATACACTGTAATCCCAGCACTTGAGAGGCTGAGGCAGAAGGATCTCCATGGGTTCCAAGCCAAGTTGGCATACATAACAGGATCCTGTCCCCCACAAAAAAAATCCATATCCATTATTGTTTCATTTATACTCATGTTCATCTTCGTATCTTCTCACCCCCAACATACACACACACACACACACACACACACACACACACACACAGCTGGAGAAAGTTCCCAGCAAAATTCTTTCCATAATGAAAAACATTTTTTTTCCATTCCTAGTCAGAGCCCATTTAAATAATCCATTAAAAAAAAAATATCTCAGAAGGGTAATTAAGGGACCTGCCACTCATTCACAAATAGGAAGCCAAGAGGAAGTGGACGGAATGGAAAAGCCTGGCCTGTGTCACCTGCTCTGTGAAACATGAGCTTTGCCACCTCTGCCTCCGCACCAGGGGGCCGCTTTCTCGGCCCAGCTTACTAGGAACCAGTACTCAGAAGGGCTCTCACCCACTGCTCACTCCTGAACATGTCCACACCCCTTTCGCGTATCCAGCAGTGTTCATTATTACACTATCACTGATAAGAGAATGGCATAAAGTAAACGACAAAATGCTGTTATTCTCGTTCTAATGTCAGTGCAACGAGTGAACACACAAAGGACCTTGATACACGCTGGATGCTGGTAATGAAATACAAGGCTACACGGGTCCTAGCAGTAGCTGTGTGGGCTACATTTGGGCTGGGGAGTCACTACAATGTCGGAGCCCCCACCACGGCGCTGTCACCAGCCTGTGTATCCATACACGCGGCCGTGTGAGTTGGGAGGGGACGGCCAACTCTGACAGCAGGGTCCGGCGAAGGCAGTGCCGAGCAGAGGAGCGGACGTGGGCTGTTTCCTCTGCTCACCACCAGGACCAGCGATGAAGCTACTACTAGTAGAATGGGAGGGGAAAGGGGTCTAAGTTTTGCCTGGGCAAAATCTAAGCATAAAGCATTTGAAGGAATTGGAGAGGGGAAAGAAGAAGGGATAACGCCAGGGTTTATATACTAGGTGCTCTGGCCACGCCCCGTTGCCCGTTCATGCATGAAAATGACAACCAAACACCCACAATCGAGACACTGCTTGTACTTTACCTTCTTCTCAAAGGGTTCACTTTCATCGCTTTCCAGCTTACACTGAACAAGTGCCAAGTGCTGAAGAACACACAATTGTTGTGATGTGTGCTCTGGAAAAACTATCTTTAAGAAGCAACATATAGGAGTTCAAGGCCAGCCTGGGCTACATAGTTCAGAATCATCCTGAACTACCTGGCTAGGCCCTGTGTCAAAACAACAAAGAAAGGAAGCAATATACACAAATGCCTTGATAAGGGCAGGAGATGCTGGAGTACTAGAAGTCAGGAGTTTCTATTTGGACAGGACTTTGTTTTTAATTCAAAAAAGCGAAAATGTAAACTTTGTTGCTGGCAGTAAATAGGATGCTGGCTAGAGGAAGAAACTAGCAGGAGATTCAAGCAGATGTGGTTTGAACAGTTCCAGGAAAGCATCCGGCTGAGTCACAAAAAGAATCAAACACACAGGCAGGAATTTGGATCCCAGTCCAAGTTCAGCTGGTTACTTGTGGTTTCAAAATGGGTCACAACCACTCAGTATCTTGATGACAGAATTTCTCATTTCGTAAGAGAAAAAGGGTCAGTGGACTTGCAGAAATACCAGATGCTGGTGCTACGGTCTATTCCCAGTCACCCCAATCATCTCTCTTAACCAGCACTTCACACATGACACATACATGGCATTTACAGCACTTCCCAACACAAACACGCACTGCACACCAGAACTCTACAGCAGGCTGCGCTCCAAACGGTTAATCAGCTCCTACGCAGCTGTGAAAGCTATCTTGAAACATACTTCAGTCATTCCTTGACTGCAGAGTAAAGTTGACACCCGGCATTCTTTTACAGATAGTGGTTAAGACTGCCAAGAGTAACACCTACTAGTTGTTGCAGACATTAAAAATTTGTTTTCCTGTAATCCTAGCAACTCAGGAGGCTGAGGCAGGAGGACTGTTCCAACTTCAAGACCAGCCTGGGCTATAAAGTGAGCTCAAGGCCTAAACTGTATAGCCAGACCCTGTCTCAAAAGACAAAAAAAAAGTTTTTTCCCTGTGGGGAGACAGCATGTGAAGAGATCAGCATCAAAGAACTGTGTGCCATCCTACATTGCACCTTCAGTCACCTCACGCAAAATGGCAAACGGTCTCCATTTAAAGTCATTTTTCCCACTTCTGCATTTTAAAATAGACACCATGGACTAGGGACATGGCTCAGTGGCTGAGAGCACTTTCCTAGTGTGTGTAAGGCTCTGGGTCTGATCCCTAGCACCACTTAAACAAACAAATAAAATAGACATCGCGATACGGGGCTTACAATGTGTGCTACTAACACTTTGAAATGGAAAAAAGTGCCTCCGGAGCTATAAAAGGTAACAGGTTCACAAGTTCAACTTCAGGGTTTTATTTAATTGAAGCAAATGAAGAAGAAAAAAGAGGATAAGAAACATTAGGAAAGACTTGCTTTTATTGAAATGAATTCCACTATGTTTCCTACAAGAACACACACCCCCAAATCTCTTTATTGCATTTTAGTATTTTTGGAAGAGTCTACTATGAAGACCCTTCAAGGAGAAAAAAAAAAAATCACATACGGATCACGAAACGTAGAACAAAAAATGTTACTAGCTAGCTTATTGCTCTTGACTACAAAGCCCTACGGGCTTCAAGTCCAAATAAAAATTCTCCGGTTCTAAGAACTGCATAATTTTAAAATGATAAAAAAAAAAACCTGCTGTGTTTTAGGACTAAGGATAATTAGTTACGATAGCTTAGTAACTTTACAAATACTAGAAAGACTTGGCATGGGAGCACATGGCTGTAATCCCAGCACTTGGGAGGCTGAGGCAGACGGACTGCTTTGAAGCCAGCTTGGGCTACAAAGTGAGTTCATGGACAGCCTGCACTGTATAATAAAACCGTGTCTCAAAAAAGACAAAAGAAAAAGAGAAGTTTAACATTTTTAAAGACATCAATTATTTCTACACTACCATTACTGAGCTATTTTGTTATGGTTTAATAGTGACGATGTCTTATTAGGAGTAGACGATTTAAATAAAATTTTGTGGTTTTAATAAAATTGGTACGCTATTACTCCATTATACATCCTACACTGTTCACTTCTAAGGGTCTCCTTATGTTGTGAAATATGTGAAACCGGCTCTATAACCTGTCCGCAAAAGATTATAATCAAGGACAAACACACTGGGCATATGTAGTCTGTTTCTGTTTAAACATCTAATTACTGGTGGGGCACAACTGTAAACCTGGCACTCAGAGGTGGAGGTAGGAGAGGAGGCTGAGGCAGGAACATCTACCCAAGTTTGAGTTCAAGGACAGCCTGGCTACATAGTGAGATCCTGTCTCAAAAATAAATGAACAAAAGAAAGACAGACAATTCTTTGGAAAAGGGTACCAAAGGACATAAATACTCCACCACTTCTCAATTCCTGGTTTAGATGAATGCCTATGTTAAAGCACGCATTTTGGTTTTCTTTGTTGTTGATTTTTTGAGACATGATCTTACTATCTAGCCCAGGCTGGTCATGAACTTGATAGCCAAGGGTGGCCTCAAACTTGTGTCAATCCTCCTGCCTCAGCCTACCAAATGCTGGGATTATAGGCATATGTCACCACACCCAGCTATATCAAGCTTTCTGGACTCTTTGTTTCTCCTCAAATAATCTCAGAAAGTTTCCCAAGAGGAGAACATTTTTTCCCTTGAGCCAGTGAGAGTTAAGATGCTGCCCTCAGTCGGGGGTGGTGGCTCACACCTGTAATCCCAGAAATGAGGAGGCTAAGGCAGGAGGGTCGTTGCTGAGTTCAAGACCAGCCTGGGCTACAACGTGAGCTGAAGGCCAGCCTGAACTGCATAGCGAGACCCTGTCTCAAAAAGACAAAAAAAAAAAAAAAAAGACGCTGCCCTCTGTGACCAATGGCCCCAAGACATTACTGTATGTTTCCTACAAAAGAAACACCAGGACATCATCACAATCCTGAATGAAGATCAGGGAGCTAACATTCAAGTTAGCAGCTCATCTCCAAATTCCCGCCAAGTCTCCCTGTTGTGTGCTTTTCAGCAGAGGAGCCAGCTCACAGTCACATGGTGCCAACAGCTGCCACATCTCCTCGGTCTCCTTCCCTGTGGAACTGTGCTGGGCGCCCCGACTTTGTGACCTTGGCTCGTGGGACACTCCAGCAGAGCTCCGCTGCAACCGTGCAAAACACAGGCTAGGCACTTTGTGGCAGGGCCACCAGCCCTCAGAGAAACGGCTGTGCCCTCCTGTGTCCTATCAATGTTTTCTGCATCCTGATGACTTCTCACTGCCACCGTGTGATAGCAGTGGTGTTTCTCAGTCTCCTCCACTGCAAAACTGTTTCCCCTCTGCATATGCAACAATTTTGTGCAGTTGTTCTGAAAACTATGCGACTCTGTAACTCTCTATGCCTCACACGGCATGGATTAATGAATTTCTAGCAGTAGGCACTCACTAACTGCTACATCACTCAGCTGGTTACACTCCCTTAGGGTCACTGCTAATTCTGACGCTCAGTCCTCCCGGATCCCTCCGCAGGAACCCTTCACGCGGCCCGCATCCTTCTCTCACAAGTCGTCACTGTTTCGGACACTTCTTGTCTTCTGGCACAAAGTCCCGGGCTTGCTTACGTTTTCCCCACCCCACCTCTGAAATCAGTCACACTGCCCAGAAGTCCTGGTTACTGTTGGTAAAGAATGGTACTTGATTGCGAAATATGGACGCTGAGCACATTCATTTCATGAGAACGACTTTCTCCGTTTCACGGGACAGAGCTGTGAGAACACGCACACACCCTCGGACATCCGTGACACTGGCAGTACGCACAGCAGACACAGGTTTTGCCCGAGGACAACATGCGCGGCACAGGCAGGGGTGGGAATTTACAGTCATGAATTCCCTGACACGCCGCTGCACTCTAATTCCAGAGTCCATTCTATTTTGCCCCTGTTCTGATTCCTTCTTCCTAGTGACCCAGTATCCCTGACAGATTAATTACTGATTGGATTATGCACAACTAATCCCGTCACCACACCTGGCCCCTAGTCGTCCTGCTCACCCGCCCGGCCCTCGCTCCGGCTGCTCTGCTGTGCCTGTCTGATGCCCCTGCTGAGACGCCTGCGGCCGGGCAGCTGTGCCCCTGGGCCGGGCCACCCTTCGCAGCAGCGCGCTCTACACCATGCCAAGGCTCTTACGCCATCCTGCGCAGCCCTGCTCCCCGGTGCCATCTGCACCCACTGGTGCGGGTGCCCCCCACCCCGCTGGCTGAGCAACAGCGCATCTGGGAAAGACAGGAAAGGAGGGGAGGGCTGGCAGGAGACCAGCAGGAGAAAGTCCCCTGAACCGGTCCAAACACAAAGAATGAATTTTAAAATGTAATGGAATTTTAATTTTGATGATAAATTTAGGATAAAAATGTTAATGCCTCCAAAATATTACTGTTAAAAATAAACTCAAGGCAACCCACTCCGCACCCTCCTGTCTCTCAGCAGCTACTCCTAAGTCCCCATTCTGATTCCCCATGCTGATACACCAACTCTCTCTCAGAAAAAAGGTGACTCATAGTAACTGTTCCTTTAAACAGCTTGAAGGTCTTCAAAGATTAAAAACTATCCGGGCGTGGTGGTGGGTGTCTGTAATCCCATAATCCCAGCACTTGGGAGGCTGAGGCAGGAGGATCATCTCGAGTTTAGGGATCATTGTGAGTTCGAGACCAGCCTGGGCTACAAAGTGAGCTCAAGGCCAGCCTAAACTGCATAGTGGGAGACCCTGTCTCAAAAAGACATAAATAAGTAAATAAACTGGTAGCATTTCCCCTAAAAGGGAGACTAACACAAGGTCAGGCAGTGTGGACACTTCAGTAATATCCATTTCAACCTAGTTATTACCAGGCAGTTTCCGTGGGAGGAGAAACCAGTCCGGAGGGGAGTTGATCCATCAAGTGCTCTGCAGGTTAAAGTGCTAATTTCCACTGACTCGACTGCAAATATTTTTCAGAAAATAAACATTCCCGAGTCCTAATTTGTTCCATGTGACAGTAATAAAAGCAATTTGGAAACAGCCCACTTACCCAGTATTTCTCCCATACACAGACATTTTAATTTCTCACTTAACTGAAAGAACCTTCAAGCCAGGTGTAGTGAGGAGCGCCTTGCAATCCCAGCACTCAGGAGGCTGAGGCGGGAGGATTACTGCCGTGGAATTCGAGACCAGCCAGGGCTACAAAGTGAGCTCAAGGCCAGCCTGAACTGCATAGCGAGACCCTGTCTCAAAAGAAAAAAACCTTTGTGTAGGACAGCAACCTGACTTCAGTCCCTGGTAACCAGGCTTTCCTTGCTTGAGAGGCAGTGGAGTGCTGTCGGCCTCAGCGGATGCTAACATTCCAGAGATTATTATCAAAAGAAAAAAAAGAGAGCGATTGTTACGGCAAACTTGTCCTGGGAATGACAGGGCTATGCGACCCACCTTGGGTATGGCCTCCATCGGTTCAGTCTCTAACCTCGCAATGAACTCACTCCTATCCCTCCCTCTGAGCCAATCCCGAAGCCCACAAAGGGAAGAGCAGCAGTCAGGACAAACTGTACGGCAAGCGGAACTTTAACCGCATCCTGCCTAACTGAAAATACGGAAACTGGAAACCTTGCGCGTGCTAGTAAAGCTACAAAGTGAAGGGCCGTGGTTTCCGTGGTTACTTGAGACCGTGCACAGGCACACAGAGCCCTCGAGTCGCCACCAAGGACCGGCCGCAGGGGGCCGGCGGCGAGGCAAAGACGGGCGCGTGACGGGCGCAGGTCGGTCGCAGCGGCCGAGGCGAGCGCCCCGCGCCGGACCTGGCTTTGGTCCCACTTGTAGATAAACCCCTCTGCCAAAGAGAGAACCGCCACTGAGAACCTGTTTTCAAAGACCACACTTTAAAGGTCCACGCAAGCCCGCGTGGGGGCCTTCCCGCCGCGCGCTCAGTGCGAGCGCAGAGCCCTCCGCGCGCGGCGCATCCCCGGGCCGGACCCGCCCCGGGGTGCCGAGGCCGTGCGCCCCGCAGAAGCCCAGGGCAGCCGTCGCGCCCCCGGCTCCCCGAACCCGAGCCACCCCCGAGCCCGCCCGGCCCGGCCCGGCCCTCACCTGTGGACGCGCCGTCCGCCCGGCCCCCGTGGGCCGCAGCCAGCAGCACCAGCAGCAGCGGCAGCAGCATCCGGGCCGCGCGCGCGCCCAGGGCCCCGGGGCCGGGAAGCATGGCGGCCGCCACCTGCAGAGCTGAGCCGAGCTGAGCCGAGCCGATCTCCCGCGCCGCTCTGCTCCCGACGCCGCCGCCTGCGCCGAGACCCGGAGCGCACTGCCGGCGCGCAGGCGGCGCCGCCCGGAAAAGGCGCGGGGCGGGGGCGGGGCCGGCTCCGCCTCCTCCCTGCGGCTGCCGCAGCATCCGAGAAGTCGCCGGAGGGGTGCGGGTCTCTGCGCCCCTGCACCCCGCGCCCCCTTCGCCCGGCCGCTGGCAGGAGCCCCGGCCCGGTGGGGGTCCCTGTCCCTGCAGGTCCCAGCATCCTTCGCAGCCCCGCCAGCGCTGGCCGGTCTCCTCGGATTAGCTTTCCTGGCTCTGCACTCACCCCCGCCCCTGCAGTCTCCGCCAGGCTCAACCGGTTCTCTCCGGGTTATGATTTCAGAGTCCCGAGGCCCCTCGGGTACCTGTTTTTGTTTTCCTTTTGTTTCCTTAACCTGACAGCGTTCACGGAAACCACAGGAGCTCAAGAAACAAAAGCTGCTACGTAAAAGACATACCGGATAAACCACACAAAGCTACGGACTTTTATGAACAGTGCAGCAGATAATGCTGCCCTCACCCATCTTAGCTCTCCGCCTGGAAACTTTTGTGCTCCCACCAACGATACTCAAATAATAAACCAGGCGTGGTGGCGCGCCCCTGTAACCCCAGCACTGGGGCCGCTGAGACAGGACAGTTGCTGTGAGTTCAAGGCCAGCCTGGGCTACATAGCAAGAACCTATTTCAAAAATACAGTGAGTCCCTATCTCAAAAATAAAATAAAATAGTTAATTGCTTTATTGGAAAAGGAAAGAGGAATCTACATCATAACGTAAACTTTTTAACTTTTTTCTTTTTTTTGCCAGCTTCTGTGTTGGCCAGACTCTGGCATCCAATTCCAGGGCTCAGCTTTCCAACTAGCTGGGACTGTAACCTGAACCGTAAAAGGGAACTTCAAAAGTTAGAGTGGTTTTTTCCCTTTAGAAACAAATGGCCTCAGCCATCCCTCGGGAAGCTGAGACAGGAGAAGGATCCTTTCCAGTTCGAGGCCAGCCTGGGCTACAAAGTGACTTCAAGGCCAGCCTGAACTGCATAGGAGACGCTGTATCAAAAAGACAAAAAAAGTTTAAAAAAAAAAAGTGGCCTCAAAGGTGATAGATGAGGGCCAGGAGAACATGGCTACAAGAGGGTCCCTTCTCCTGCAGAGGTGCCACTCACGGGCCCCGGCATGTGGCCATGGACTAGTGACTCAGCTCTGCAGGGCTGGACGCTTCTTGTGCCGCCTTTGGCATCTGGTCTTGGCAGATTCCACCCCAAGGCCTGGGGCT
Organism: Dinomys branickii; assembly: GCA_004027595.1. Classification (NCBI taxonomy): domain Eukaryota; kingdom Metazoa; phylum Chordata; class Mammalia; order Rodentia; family Dinomyidae; genus Dinomys; species Dinomys branickii. The sequence goes on from PVLD010015002.1 coordinate 42,628, forward strand.
CTGCAAGGGCAGCCTCACGCCCATCCCCCACCCCCATGGGAGCTGTTCAGGCCACATACCATTTAGGCCTCCAGGTTCGGTTTAAGTGTTACCAGCCACACACCTCCACCCTCTGGGCCCCAAAACCTCCTCCACAGCAGCTGCTGCAGAGACCTAGCAATTTCCAGCCCCAAGGTGAGCTCCCACCTGCCTTCCCAGCAGTGACCAGGAGGGCCACCGGGCCTGGAGACACAGCTGGTGACTCCGACGTCAGCTGTCCAGGAAGGGGTCTGTGCACTGTTCCTGAAGCTAAAATTACCATGGGCTTTGGCATCCAAGTTTGTTTTAAAACAAGTGCTTTTAGTACTAAGCTGCCTCTGGCAGTGTCCATTTTTGAGCCAAACAATTCAAAAACTATCCTTTTGTATTGTAAAGTTCATCTCTGAAGATAATGTTCTTCCAGCTTTGAAATACACCATCACAGATACCTGCGTTTTAGTTGATGTAGAATATATAATCGCTAAATTATTTAGGATGTCTTTAAAATGACCATTTCCAGGGTAAATACTTTAGAACCGGTATGTCCTCATCCAGTTTAGCGCATGCCAGCTGAATCTGGAGCAGTGGTGTTGATAACCTTGACTACACCCCGTATCTGGTGGCAAACACTCTTCCACAAAAGTGTTTACTCAGAGATCACCCACCTCTGGTCTTGCTGAAGGCCTTATACTAAGCACATAAAAATTTGTTGATTAAAAAAATTTTTTTAAAATAAAGACCTCTCCACATGTGGTCAAGCCTAGGGCATACTCGAGGGCTCCCCACTTCCCAGCCCAGGGAGTGGACACAAGGTTCGGACACTGGCACCCAGACATCAAACGTGCTTTCCTTTTCTTAGGCAAGGGAGGAAGCGCTCGGGCTAGGAAGGAATGAACAAGGCTGCGCGGGTCACTCATTCATTGCCTTCTCTCCCCCGCCGGCCCTCGCCATGAAAGACCCAGCGCGCCTGTACGCCGGCAGACGACGATTTAAAGCAAAGTCCCTCCATCTCCTTGGAGCTATCCTTGAATAAATCATTTTCTCTTTTTATCAAAATAAATGGCCACCTCTGATTTGCTTATCAACCTAAGGGACCGGTAGCAGGATTACCAGAGCAAGCCACGGGGCCAAAGACATTTGTTATTGGTTTGGTTGGGTTTGTGGTTTTGGGGGTGGAACTTGTCACGCATGGGTAAACGGCAAGCCACTGCTCGCTGGAAAACGCAGCTCCTGGCAATCTTAAGCTGGGAGTCAGTGCAGAGCTAAAAAAAAAATAAATAAAAAGCAGTTTCAAATAAAAGACAATTTATTTGAAGGTGAAGCGGGGAAAGAGCGGCGGCAGACAGCGGCTCTGGACCAGTACTAGGGAGTACTCAAAAGGGAAACAGGTGTGGATCTCCGTCTTTAGCTCCTTTTGTCCAGAACTGGTGCCTTTACCATCCCCTGCGTGAGCACCCGAAAGTTGTCCCCGTGTGATTGCTGTCTTGGCTGTCTTTGATCCTAACCGAGGCATGTCTGCCTGCACCGGCAGTTAGATTTCTTTCTGTCCTTTTGTGATAGATAAGTATGGGGGGGAGCCTGTAGAAAAGTAGTTTAGAGTTAATGATGAAGTAAAGGAAGCGCACATCTCACGTAATAATATACCGAGGTTACAGTGGGAGCACACATGGGTGTGTGTGTGGATAGAGAGATTCGTGTGTGCGTGCGGGGTGCATATCTTATGTGCTAAGTAAGAGTCTTTAGGTCACTGCCTGGTAGCTCCTTTAAATTCTACGAGGTGGGTGAAGAGTGAAGGGTGCTGACTTTCTTTTCTTTTACTTTTTTGTTTTCTTTTTTGTCTTTTTGAGACAGGGTTTCACTATGCAGTTCAGGCTGACCTCAAACCTGCAGAGGTCCTCCTACCTCAGCCTCCCAAATGATGGGATTACAAACATGTGCTACCACACCCAGCTTTTTCTCATTCTTTTTTGGGGGGTGGGGTTTGAAACAGAATTTCTCTATGTGGTCCAGCCTGTCTTAAACTCACTGGGTAGCCCAGGCTGACTTTGAACTTACGGTGATCCTCCTGCCACAGCCTCCCAAGTGCTGGGATTACAGGTGTACACCACCATGCCCAGTTCATTTTCTTTTCTTCTTTTTTTTTTTTGGTACTGGGAATTGAACTCAGGATTTATGCTTGCCAGGAAGGTGCTTGTGCCAAGGAGCTATAGCTCTAGCCCAATCTTTTCTTTTTTTTTTGAAGAAACATAAGGAAGACTTAGTAGAGTAAGATTGAGGACGCACTCAAGCAGGGTGCAGGTGCTCAAAGAAATGAGGCACCATACAGTTGGGACCTGGGGATCTTTTATGTATTTTTGGAGGTGAAAACTCTGTGAAATTCAATGATCTATAGCCTTGGGCCGGGGATAGAGCTCAGTGGCACAGTGGCTGCTTGACAAGCACGAGGTCCTGAGTTCGATTCCCAGTATCAAAAAGAAAAATCTGTAGTCTCAGTCTCAGTTTCAGAGCGTGGGAAAGGATGGCCCATTCCTACGGGAAATTCTGAATGGGTGGTCCCTTAATGGTCAGAGAGGACAAATTTCTCCTTTTTAACTTTTTTCGAGGCAAAGGGCACGTGCAGACCCATCGGCAGCTGAAAGGTTGTGGCCCAGATTTGCTGTTTGGGAGAAGGAAAAGATTAAATAAGCTGGGCTTATATTCTGAAGCTACAGTTTCTCTTTAAAATACAACCTGTCCGATTTTTATCTCCCTGTCCCTTCCCACCTAACTTTATTTCTTCTGTCATACCTCACCAGCCCCCCTTTGGTCCCTTACTCTCACTCTCTCTCTTTTTTGTGTGTGTCTTTTTGAGACAGGGTCTCACTATGCAGTTCAGGCGGGCCTTGAGCTCACTCTGTAGCCCAGGCTGGCCTCAAACTTACAATGATCCTCCTGCCTCAGCCTCCTGAGTGCTGGGATTACAGGCATGTGCTAGCACCCTGAGCAGTCCCTGACTCTCAAGCAGGTGCAGAAAGCTGATGGTTCATCTTCAATGCCGGCTGTAGGCTGAGGAGGGGCATTGATCCTGCCCAGCCAGGAATCAAACATCTGGCCCTGGCTGACCTACAGGAGACCTAGGAATACTGGGTTCTGTATTTTGAAGAAACATTGTCTTTTGAAAAGTGAGCAAGGCCCTACAAGATCTTAGCCCACTGCAACAATAACATGCAACAGACAGGAATTCCACTGCCCAGTATCACAGCCAGAACAGTGAGGACATCTTCCTACCAGATTGTTCTGTGAAACCAGGGCACCTGCCAGTATGCCAGCCCTGGTGGAAACCCAAGGAGCTGATTGTCTTGGTCTTTTCTGTTTCTGGCTTAGGTCGGGTTCTGTGGACTCTTCTTGATAAATTCCTGGTGCCTCTCTTGGTCCAGCTTCTCTTTCCCCTTTGTGTTTATGATTGCTCTAACTGTGGAGTCCACCCTAGAGGCAAAAGCTGCCTTCAGTAAGGTTTCTCATTAATTTCTTTGATAAAGCATAATGAGATCTTATATTATCTTTTTCTTTTTTTGCCTACGACCCCTGCCCCTACAAACTCAAAGCACTGCAAATGCCCAGCATCACTCTCCCACCCTACCTGGCCCTCGAGTAAAAGATATTTTTAAAAAACTGTTTCTCAAGAGGTTTGTTTCATTTGATATTCATAAATCCAGAGCAGATCTGTGTCAGACAAGGAGAAGGGAGGGGAGAGGAGGAAAGAAGAGGGAAATGTTAGATTCCTGCGGGTCAAACCGCTGCACGTAGTGGAGCTGTGCTCACCCCAGGCGGGAATGGTGGCTTTTTAAGTGGCATTAGAACAGACAGCTAAGTTAGATGGAAATACGGGGGGCAGTGACACAGGGCTGGCCCTGGAGGAGGAAGTCAGGGCAGAAGATGGGGACACATCACAGCTCTGGTTGGAGGCGCATCTGAAGAAAATTAGTCACAATGGCCACATTTGCCTACTTGCCTAATGGAGAGCAGAAGCCTGAGTTCTTGGCGTCAACCCTTTGAGATTTGCCACTGTCTCAGTAGGGGTGGGCCACCCTCTCCCAGCCACTGAAACTAAAACCACCAAGTCTAAGGCCATTAAGACCAAGACTAGAGACCCTGTCTCAAACAAAGCAAACAGAATTCACTCTTCAACTTCAGGGAATACACACTCGGCATATCTGACATATAGCATTTCCCCTATATATAATCATAATATTCTCATTCCCACTTTATAGATAGATAAATAGATAGATAGATACTAGAAATCAAACTCAGGACCTCACGTTTGCCAGGCAGGCACTGCACCACTGAGCTATAAAACACTATACAAACAAACCTATGGAAAAGAATATAGTATGTTCCAGTTGGCACTGAGAGAATATGACGGGTACAAGTCACTCAGCAATATTAAGCACTTACTAAGCGCTAGACACTGTGCTCAACATAGGCTCTAAGTATAGATATACATGCACATGGACACACATACACACACACACACACACACACACACACACTATAATTAACCTAGACAGCTGTTGATCTGTGAACTATGAGTCCAGGGCAAAATCTTTTCTTGCTCATACAATTTTATGCTTGCAATATTAAACCTTTCTGAGCAAAGCCTTAGGAGACCCTGAAAGATTAAATCTCAGAGCTGTGAGCCCCCCAGGGCCCTGGCTGGGCTGGCTAAGCTCAAACAGCCTGACCCAGGGCTGGTGAATCACGCCCCTGTTTAGCTCCCCTGTATCTTGTTTCAGTACTAACTACAAATATTTCCCTACACCTTGGGAGAACTTTAACAGTAAACACCCTCAACACAAACTAAACTCTGACTGACCTTCCCCAATAAGTTTTATAAAATCTTTTGATGTTGTTATAGGAAACTGAACTCACAACCTTGCACTTGCCAGGCAGGCACTGTGCTGCTGAGCTATATCCCCAGCAGTCTTATAAAATCTTTAATCTCACATTCAAATGACCTCACTGAAAGAAAAATTGTCTTTTCAGTTGAATCAGTCTGTTTCTGAACAGGAAAAAGTGACTTGCTCAAGCTGAGATCAATTCCAACTATAACTTTATTGGTGAGGACTGGGGATGTAGCTCAGTGGGGCAGCACCTTCCTGGCAAGCCCGTGAGGTCCTTCAATTCCTGATACCAACAAAAAAAAAAAAAAAAAAAAAACTTCATTGTTGAAGGTAAACAAGTTGAAAAAGAAACATAGTTGCTGTTGTGTTGAACATTTTGAAAGTCCTAACAAAACTGTTACTGTTTTATATTTAGATGTTTGATATTATGGGCCTTATTCCCACTCCACTCCTTTAAATGCTCTCTACCCTTTAAAGCCAGCTAATCAGCCGGGCGTCGTGGCGCACGCCTGTAATCCCAGCACTTATGAGGGTGAGGCAGGAGGATCGTTGTGAGTTCGGGACCAGCCTGGGCTCCCAAGTGAGCTCAAGGCCAGCCTGAGCTGCATACTGAGACCCTGCCTCAAAAAGACCAATAAACAAATAAATAAAACCAGCTAATCCACTGCTACTTTCTCTGTACAGCTACCTTCTCATCTTTCTAGTCCAAGTTGAACTTTCCCTGCATCATGAATTAAACATGTCCACAAATGCTTTGACCCTCCACACGCTGTGCAAGTTGAAGGAAGGTGAGCCTTGTTCCTTTGCTTCTTGAGCTAGGAGGGCTTGGAGGCTCCTCTGCCTACAACTGTTTCTGAAGTAACACTGCATGAGCTGCAGCTCCAGACCACAAGAACATCCTCTTCCTTTCTCTTAGCCGCCTCCGCCTGGGAGGGCAGCTGCCTGGTGGAAAGCCTTATTACCCAGAAAGATTGGAGAGCAGTGGGAAGCCCCAGGTACATGGCGGGCCTTGGCAAAATACAATCTGGTCAAGCACAAAGAGACATGTAAGAGTTCGTTGTGCACAAACAGCCTGTGAACTAGGAGGCTGCAAACCAAAAGGGGTAAGCTCAGCCCTCAAGAGTTATAAGGGGGAAAAATACCAATAAAAATAAATAGATAAATAATAGTTACAGGGCAGTTTATTAAGCACCAATGAGGAAGTACAGTCATCTCTGGTGACTGGCTGTTGAACCTGTACAGTGTTCCGTTTAGGCTGAGTACCTTGCCTGCTACTTAGGCTTATGAACCAGAGTCCTCCTTGCCAGCTCCGAGGAGGAGATGGAGGGCTCTGTGGGCTTGGATCACCACGACGCCTGTACTGACGGGTCAGGCTCCTTCCTAGTAAGAAACAGAGGCAAGAGGGACACAGAGAGACAGTGCAGGGCTCCACCCCTACTTTATCACTTTCAGCTGTGTTCTGCTGCTCTGTCCTCTTTCTTCGGGAAGGAAACTGGGTCTTTCAAGGACAGCACCTGCAAGTTCTGTCACTTCTTCCGGTCTGAGGAGAGGAGAGGGTATTGGTTATTTGCTCAGCAGGAGGAAGTTTGGAGAAGTTGCTTATCTCTAAAACAAAAAACAAACCTAACTTTTGAAATTCCATTAAAAGTAGAGCTGCATGTTGGTCTATGGCTGTTCATGTTCAGGTTTGTGTTACTAATGAGAGAAAATCCTTCCCCTTGTTTACTAGCTTCTACATCCAAGAAAACCAGGAGAGGGGAGATTACGGCTGGCCCACCTAGAGCATATCCCAGAGTATATACCCAGAGAATGGTTTCTATCTTAATTACATTTTTTTTTATTTTAAAAGTAAAAGAACAAAAACACTAACAAACATACAGTAGCACAAGAACAGTACAAAAACTGAACTACATCCAAGAAAATGAAATATTTAGGAATCAATCTAACAAAAGAGGTAAAAGATCTACTCAATGAAAACTACAATACTGTGAAAACGGAGATCAAAGAGGATTTCAATAAATGGAAAAACATTCCCTGCTCATGGTTAGGAAGAATCAACATTGTGAAAATGGCCATACTACCAAAATTGTTGTACAGATTCAATGCAATTCCCATTAAACTACCATCAACGTACCTCACAGATCTAGAGAAAACATGCCTTAAGTTCATCTGGAACCAGAAGAGACCCAGAATAGCAAAAGTAGTTCTGGGACAATGAAATATAGCAATATGAAGACAGAAATGAAGACTTCCGGGAAGAAGACGACCAGCCGAGAGAGCGAGTGCAGAGGGAAGAACGGCTTCAGCTCCTGAACCCGACAGAGAACGCGCTACTGGGACAAACTGTGCCAAACCGGGCAGCACTTCGGGATCCTGCTCAGAACCCCACCCCCGCAGCCAGCGCTGCGCGAACTGGAGCAACAGCGACCAGCCAGCGGGATTTCTGAGTCGGGGAAAATCTCCATCCAGGGAAAAACATCTCAACAGCACTCCTGTCTGCACGATCACAGGGTGAGTTAAGTGTGCGCTTTAACCGGTTTTTCCTGAATCGGGAAGAAGCTCAGCCCAGCGAGAGACAACAAAGCAGCTTTAAGGACTGCGGGGTCTCCCGGGTGGGAAGACCTAGTTAGGCACCCCAACGGGTTTTGTGAGGGGGGAAGGAGCTCCACCCAGGGAGGAACACCTGAGTGGCCTATCTGCAAGAATCCTGGGGTGGCGAGCTGTTTATTCACCCCGGCCAGGTCTTGGGGTAGGGAGTAGAAGCGGAAATCTCAGCAGACAGCTTAAGGGACATTCTCCCAAAGAGAAGTAACCATTGGAGCAGC
>PVLD010015003.1:0-50243 GCA_004027595.1 Dinomys branickii
TGTGTGTGTGTGTGTGTGTGTGTGTGTGTGTGTGTGTATACACGGAGTAATGGAGACTGGGCCCGGGGCCTCATCCATATACCCACTAAGATACACTCCCAGGCCTTTTTATATTAAGACAGGGTCTGACTAATCTGTCCACGTTGTAACTAGAAGTTGTGATCCTCTTGCCTCAGCCTCCTGAGTAACTGTGATTACTCAGTATTTGTCACCATGCCTAGCTCCTATTTATTACTGATGATACTTCCTAGAATATTATACAAGAGCATAAACATTTAATTCACATAAAAAAGGCTTATGAAACTTAAAAATCTGGATTAATCAGTAATTTTCATATGGTTTTATTCCAGCACATACCCATGACTACTTAATAAAATGTTTCAAGAATGAGTCTATTTGTAGAGTTAAAAATTATGGGTATGAGATAAAAGTATGTACAGATCAACCATTCCCAGGGTTGAGTGGGGCATTAAGTTACAGTGTGTCCTACCAATAATTCACATGCTATCAAAGTCATTTAGCTAAATTACCTCTTAATTTCCCCAATATGAAAACTGTATATAATATAAAAAATGTAAATGTAAAGTTATAAAAATCTTACGCATGTGGGATCGTGGTTTTGAAGATATCCAGTGTGCAATTACAAGTTTTATCCCAGATTTCTAGGGTAAATTTTTCACCATTCAGAATAACAACATTCTCTAAGCAATTTGTACCAGATCGTGCTAACTGTTCATTGTCTAGAAAAGAAAAGAGCAATTCACTTACATATCACCAGCGTCACACATTAACACTCTGTGCACACAGCTAGTGCAGACTTACCTTGTTGCACACACCAGTATAACTGGGCAAAAATATCATCCAAAAGTACATCACTGAGTACTTCTAAATACTGGGTGAATACATCACAGATCGCATAAAGTGCATGATTACAAGTTGTTGTCATCCATTCAGCTTTCTAGGGGACAGAGTCATTAAATTAAGGTCACACCATTCATCAACTACAACGTTTAAAACAGAAATGTATTTGAACATTTAAAACATTAAGACTATTAACGTTCCTTTGAGAGTACTTTCTGTAGAACAGCAACTTAGTATCTGACATTGCTACATATGGAATGATTTAGCTATTTTTTGTAATATTTGATTATTAAACAAACAATACTAGAGCACCTTGATATTAACACTGTGATTTTTGAAACAACGTTATGAATAATGGTAGCTGGCCTTGCTTTACAATAAGGCAAACCAAGGAAATAAAGAAGAAAAAGAAAAAACTTATCCAAGTAGGATTAGCACAAATTTCAAATAAAACTTTTTTCAAATATGGTTACTTCAAAACACCAATAAGAAAGGTTATATAAAGTAAGTGTAAGTAATTCCGATTTTTTTCAAACACATAAAGAACAACTGCAGAAGCCTATATTTAATTATGCTCTACAAGGCAACACAGAAAAATCTGAAGCTTCCTTTCCACACTGCTTGAAATGCATACAACTGGTTTGTAGTTAAATACACTGAAATAAATAAAACACACTTTACTTTGCATTCTTTATGCAATTCTGAATGAGAAATCAACTATATAATACTAAGTAACTGGTATTTTATAGTTCTGACATTTCAGTATGCTGAATGAAAATTCTGTGTTCTCTTACCTCTGTCTGCTGTTCTGGCAATTTCATGTTGTCAAAGATTCTGAAAACAATTCTAAATAAATCCTGCCACCAGTGTTTTTCATATGTGTGGCCATATGTTTTCATTATTTCAAACATTACTGTTAAACCCCTAAAATGACAAAAGTATAATTAGGAAAGCTACAATACATCCTAACACAGTTCTGATAGTTTACAAAGCTACTAAAACAGAAAGTTTACAACTAGTCTTTAACAATTGAGTTTTGTTTTAAGGAATTTAAGTTGTGAAATAGGTTTCTTTACAATATACCATTCAGGAATAAGTCCAAAGGTCTTGGCCCTACACTTGCTTTTTGCTTTTACACACACCACTGTGGCACTTTAAAACTAAATAAAACTGCGGGTTGAAAAAGATCATCGCTTGAGTGCGTATTAATTCTTTACCTCATGACCAAGGAAGAAAACATACTCACAGGAAGGTAAGAGCAAACACCTAGATTTTGAGAAACTTCTTTCAACTGGCTATGGAAATTTTTAGGTACCACTATAAACCTTGTCTATTTTAATATTCCCAAATAAAAAATTTCTGAAATGAATCCACTGAAGTATAAGGTCCTTGAGGGCAGGGGTCTGCATCTGCTGTTTTCTGTTGTATCCCATGTTTTACTGAGTTTTCTGTGTACGAAACTTAAAATTGCCTCACAGTTTCTCTTCTGCTAACGGGAACATATACATACAATGCCCTTTCCTTTAACAACTGGAACCTGCCCATAATCTGAATGTGGAATATGGTTAAGAAGCAAAAATATCACGGTCCCAGGCAAGGATAGGGTACCGTAGTAAACAGGTCTCCTGTCACAGAGGTTTCCACAAATAAGTAAGGTTAAGGAATGAGTACTGAGTTCACATGACTTGTCATAACCTCAGTGGCTGCACTGAGTTAGGTGGCTGGACATTTTAATCAGGGCTATCTTGAACTTTAACAAATTCCAAGTGGTCTACTGCTAAACAATCTATCGTGCCTAAATACAAAATAAAATGCTTTATAATACAAAATACAAATGCTTTATCTTGTGATTACTGAGTGTTATGACAAATCCTTAAAGTCTGGGTCTTATTTTAGAAAATTGAGGCATTTCACAAGAAATTCTGTTACAACAAATAGTGCGACAGAAAAAATTCTTACACCCTAACTCAAATTTAATCCTATGGCTCTGACACAAGGGAGGAAAGCAGACTGTCATGTCTCTATCACTGCCTGGGTACAATTCTTTCTACCCTTACAATTAAAACATCTTGATGAAGCCACACATTTAAGTAATAAATGAAAGGCAATTGTATAATACAAAATCAAACTAAGGTGGCCTTAAATACTTGTTGAGATACATTAGGACACTCAAGCTGGCTATTTCATATGGGGATAAAAAAAAGTAGAAGATGAGAAAAACCATGCTTATGTAACATTACATACACTACGTACTTGTCCAATTACACGCAGTAGTACCTTTACGAACTATTTATGTTCATATAGTTCTTTTAACTGGGAATAGCTTTTTTTCTTGGGAGGGGGCAGTACCGGGGACTGAATCCAGTGTCTTTACTCCATCTCCAGTCCTTTTTAATTTTTTTTCTTTGGAGGCTGGGCCTGACTAAGTTGCTAAGCTGCCTAGGTTGGACTTTAATTTGGGATCTTCCTGTCTCAGGTGCCCAGTGTGCTGGGTTTATACACTGCACCACCAAACATAGTTGGGAATACATTTTTGAAAGCTTTTTGAATAGATGGTTGTTACTCAAAACTATGTTACTGACCATACTTCAACAGTTTTTGTTCAAAACTACCAAGTATGTGTACTTTGAGTAGTGAATTTTGCTGCTAACCTCAGTTTCAATGTATAAAGATACACAGTGTTCAAAGTATTAAATAAGAAGCTAAAGCTAAAGATAAACAATTTTTATGTAAAGTTATGTTTCACTCTTTTAATATTTTAAAATCGTATTAACATACTTTGTAATCTGCCTAATAATTACCATATTCAATGAAATACATTCTTTATGGTATTTTACCATGAACTTTTGTTAGTCAAAATACATCCTTCAAAACTTGAATTTCAAATATTGATTGTTACCTGGTTCTTACATCTAATTTGCATCTATTGATGATACAGGATAACTCAAAGAGAATTGGGAACCATCCTCTCACCCACACCCTGTCTTCAGGCGCCACATTCATATCATCGCTTGTGTACTCCTTGAAAGCCTTCAAGAAGAAAGGCAGGATCATTAAAGGAAAACAGCACAACTGTATATTCAGCCCATTATTTCTCATGAAACAAATTGTAAATGCTTTACCAATCACAAGTGAGCAATATAATCACAATAATAATTTATACAAAGATGAAGACTATAACTGTCTATGAAAAACACTGCACTAAAATCCGAAACCTGGCTTTACCTTCAACTGTTACCTTCAACTGTCACCAGTTCTCTGCATTAATAACCCTTAAATTCAAGTTCCATTATCATTTAAGTAATTATGATAGCACACACATACATCATCCACACTGGGAAGGTGGCCAAATGAACTGATGTATGAGAAAGTTCCAGGTATCCCATAAGTCTGTTTGTACACCGTAAAATGTTATCACCAAATCTACGATGTATTACTTTTCCTTATGATACTGTTGTGGTTGATACATTGTGTCAACTTGGGGAATCTGGAGGTTTAACTGAGTGATTCAGCAGGAAGCCAGGGTGCTTACTTTGTAAACATCCTGAGCCTGTGGAAGAGGAGGGCATGAAGATTGTGTGAGAGGTTCACGACCCCTGGGTGGTGGTAGGCAGTTTACAATGTAAGGGAAGGAAAGAGGCTGCTTGCTGCCATTCCTTCCTTTTGCTGGGTGTTTTTGCTGTGCTCTGCTGCCATGAACACTTTGCCCTCTGCCACGTGCCACTCTGCCTGAGTCAGCCAAGTATGGACTGAAACCTCCACAAACTGTAAGCTAAATAAACCTTTCCTTCCTTCATTTTAGGCGTTGGGTATTTTGTCTCAGCAATGAGAAAAAAGTAACCAAGACAGATACTTACAAGGAAGAATTTAGATATGCAAGTTAAACTCAGCAACAGATTATCAAGTCAACCTTTTATTTTAGAGCTTAAGTCTACACTCATCCATAGTCAGCTTACTTTAGTGCTGCAGAGCACAGGCAAATGAAAAGCAGTATAGGGAATGACAAAAACCTTCTAGGGTTTAAATCCTCGCTCTCTTTTCCAGCCGTGCAACTAAAGACACATTTTAAAACTTCTCTGTGCCTCAGCTTTCTTATTTGCATAGTAGTATAAGAAGACCTGTCCCATTAGATTGTTATAAAGATTGAATGAGTGAATATATGTAAAACACTCAGAAAAAAACCTGATACCTTTAGTAACGGTTACTTATCATCACTAATCAGAATTCAGAATCGAGTGCAGACTATTTTTAGTTTCACTGAAAATAAATGCTTCAATGCCCTCAATTCCAAACAAATTTAGATTTCAGACTGGATAAAATACTCAGCAAAATTTTGTTTACTAAATGACGCTATACCTGAGGTCTATCAGACACATATTTTGCACAATGGCGAATAAGTCGAATTGCTTCCATACTTGTGTCAGGAAAAGCTGCATTGCACGCAAATTCAGACAAACACTTCACTGCATCCTGGAAAGAATCAATGGTCGCTGGAAAGTGTTTTTCAAATACAAGGGCTAAAACGAGAAAAATACATCACCATAACTATAAATTTTCAATTATTCTCAATTGTACCCAAAATATGTCAGCCTCTAGACGTAAGACACATTCCTTGTAGGTTAGTAAGGTCTGTGATGTCCAACAAATAGGGAGTTGAAGTCTATTTCTATCATTCATTTGCTTATCTTAAGTAGTGAGGCAAATGATACATGAACATTTTGTTTATTTAGCAATACCTTTAAGTAACAGGTACACAGTAGTACAGAATCAACTTTTAGTCAATAAATAAAATTACTTATCCTCTCTGTGTCTGTTTCTTAATCTATGAAAGAGATAATAGTACGCATAAGACAGTTGTAAAACACTATATAAATATTGTAAAAAAGTCCTTAAAATAATAACTCAAGTAACAATAAATGATAGCCATCACAATGTCATGATTCCTGATGCTGATCATCATTACCAACTACTATGCAGGATTGACTTATATCCTTAGTACTTCAGACTCCTTTAAAGTCAAAGAATGCTGTACAATATAGTGATTAAAAAATAATAAAGCTTTGCCTTAAGACTCCCTGCTTTTAAATATCACCACTTACTAATTCTATGACATGAGGGAAATTACTTAACCTCTCTGGGTCAGAGTTTCCTAATCTATTTTTTAAAGGGAAGAATAATAAAAAGTTGCTAAACTAGAATGAAACTATGTAAAAAGTGCTTATTGTGCATGCCATACAGTAACCCTCAATAAGTATCATCTATAGTCATAATAATACAGTAGTAATAGTAATAATATCTATAGTAATAATAATAGTAATATCATCTATAGTAATAACCCTCAATAAATACCATCTATAGTAACATAGTAATAAATACAGTAATTTGTCATCATGAATCTGTAGGCAAAATTCGGTATATTTAAGCCCAAAACAGAGCCATAATCTTACTATACTTGAATTATCATCTGAATAAATTGAGCGTCTGGTTTTTATTAGAATGCAGTTAAAAGACTACTCACTGACAATGTGCCCTGTTGTTTGAAATGCAAGTTCCACAATGCTTTCATCTTGATCAGATGCTGCTAGATGAAATACAGAGAAAATGTTCTTCCATCCAGACCGAATGTTAGCAGCTTGAGAATTAACCATCTGTGCTATACACCGTACAACCATATCTCGAATTGTTGGAGACCTAAAATATTAATATAATTGCTTGGATAGGCATACAGATAACGTTCTTCAGGTTCTCCTCCCCTTCTGTTTTTCCCTTTGCCATGGAAAATAATAATGTTTTACAGATTTAAGCCAATGAACAAATATAATACCTGTTCCGTTTCATTATATGTTCAAAAGGTCTTAAGAAATCCTTCTGGAATCTGAAATTTGCAAGCTCTCCTTTTTCTAAAAACTTCATTGACAACTGCCTCAAGGAATCTACTGCAAAAATAGCTACATCTTCATTAGGATTACAGCCAACCTGTAATGGCAACACAATAATGAGATACTACTGTCAGTGGCTGGAAATCTACAATTCTTTATTTCTGTCTTAGAAAAAAATATAAATTAGTAGCACAGAAGGGAAAATTGTAAGATTCTTCTTGAAGGTACCAGATAGGCTACGAATATTTCTGAACTAAGAAATACTTTAAATTCTTAAAACCTTGAGCAATCTTTTTTAAGAACAGAACTTTAAGGGTGTCTAAATTATGAAAAAGAACACAACTGCTTCAGAAGAAAAATGCTTTAATCAAATACAGAAATTTTAAATACAGAAAAACATAAATGTGAATAAATACTGTATTTATTCAAATACCTTATTAAAATGATCTCCAATGACTTCCCAAATCCGAGACCACTGCAGTCTTATTCTTCCCATGTTATAGTATGATATTTCCACTATCTTCTGCAGACTAAACATTCTTGGGTGTGTAGTGGAAAGTAGTTCATCCATAGATACAGCACAGAGCCAACGGACAAAATCCACTATAACATAAATATATTTATAGTTTTTTCAACTTTAAAGTTTTTGGCCAAAAGGCCAGTGTGTAAACAGAATAAATATAGACACTTACCAATAGCATTTCCATCTAGCCTTGTAGATCCTGTAAATATTCTGGGGAAAATAAAATATGTTTTGAAAATTTATAACGTCTAATTTCTGTTCATACAAAACAAAGTAGCATGAGGTATGACCATTTTTATCCGTTTTAAGCAACCCACCCAAAATCAGACAGGCAAATGGATGATTTTCATCATATAGTTTAATAAAAGTACTGTAGGTTGAATGCCTATCCCTCCTATATCCATTAGTAATTTTTTGGGGGGGGTACCAGAAATTGAACCCAGGACCCTGCAGTTGTGGGCCAGGCACTTGTGCCACTGAGCTGTCTCCCCAACATCCCTCCCATATCCAAATTTGTCACTCTGCATGTAGTGTCATCCAAGTGTGCATTGTTGTTAGTTCCTTGTAACACCTTGTAACATTCTAGATCTTGTAACATTCTAGAAAAAGGAAAATATTAATTTGTAAAACCAATGAATTGATATCCTGTCATGTTTTTCAAATTTTCCAAACACTAACATTAAGCAAGTTTAAAAAAAAATTTAGAAATAATGTCCATTTGATTAGAAAATTTACAGTTAATTAAAGTGATGTGATATAAACTTGTAATGGTCTCAATTTACCCAAATGGCTAAACTACTTTCCTTAGGATATTCAAGTGTTTAAAGTTAAGCTCTACTACCCAGTTTTGCCTAGCTTTCTTTGTGCAACTTTATCTGCTTCAGTTTCATAAAAAATTTTAGCATATACATATTAGTTTTCTTGTTTTTTTGGAGACAGAGTCTTGCTGTATCATTCAGGCTGGTCTTGAATACTCACTATGTAGCCCAGGCTGGCCTTGAACTCCCACCAATCCTCCTGCCTCAACCTCCCAAGTGCTAGGATTACAGGTGTGGGCCTCCATGCCCAGCTGTAGGCAAGGGTTTGATGTGACTAAACCTTCTTCAATTTAAAATGTGCAGAAAGGATATACATGATAAAAGGGAACCCTTAAAGCAGGAATAGATCAAATAGTAAACTTAAAAATAGTAATAACAGGAATAGCTACCAATCACGTGGTGGGTGCTATTCTAGTGCTTTACATATGTCCACTATTTAATAATTAAAACTTCTGAGAAATATATACTTATTATAACCCTGGTTTTATGAAAGCAGAATCTGAGTCACAATGATATTTACTAACTTCTTCAAAGTGATATAACTAATAAGTGCCAGACCCATGATTCAAACAAGGGCAGTCTAACTTCATGGTCTACCCTCTCAACCACTTTTATATTGTTTCATCCTTACCTGAACAAAACATGTACTTAACATTGTAAATATATTCTAAAGAGCAAAATAAAAGACAGACAGGAAGTAAAGTGACAGATATTTCTCAAATAGGAAGGGGATCAAGAGATGGGAGAGGTGGGAACAGGAACAAGAAAAGGTACAAAAGAAAAGATTTATTTTTAACTGAGAATAAAGCAAATAGCAACATGTAGAGTGGTAAAGAATAGAAGAGAGATTATATACATCCACAGCAAAAGGAAGCAACAAATTCTGAAGGTCGTGAAATAGTGGAGAACGAAGGCAAGAAAGACCAAGAACTACCACCAGCAGTCAGACAAGTTTCTATAGACTGGAGGTGTGGTGGAAGGTAGGGAGTATGTATCCTGAGTAAGGGGATTCAAATTCCCCCTCACTATGGCAGCCTCTGAGGGGTCACTCTATTTCTACCAAAGTACTACTAGAGATAAGCCACAAGAAAAGCACAGAAATTTGTGGAGGCGTGCAGCCTTAATACACTAAGGCAGGAGAAAGAAATTAGTTATCACAATTCTACATATCCTGTGTGAAAGCAAAGAATAAAGGCATGAGAAGTTTTGTTTGCTAATATTAAAAGAAGTGGCCTAAAAAGCAGAGGGGAAAAAATTGGTAAAATTACTGCTTCATCCACATCATAATATCAGTGCAAAAGAAATGATGGCAAATTTTTTAAAAATTTAATAAAAAAATTGTTCTTGGTACTGTGAATCAAACTCGTGATCTCATACTTGCCAAGCAGGCACTACGCTGCTGAGCTATAACCCCAGCCCAGTAAAAATGTATTTAAAAGATAAAGTTTAAAACTAACCCAAATGATCTGAATTACTACAATTATAAAAGGTTTATCAGAGGTAACATTTATTTCTTATGCTTAACTGAAAGATTTTTATAAACAAATCCAATTAAGATGAACTATATATATTTTTTGCTAGGTGAGAGAATGTCCCAAAGTGTAAGATGGGCTTGTATAAGCGTCATCTGCTATGTTTAAGAAACAATAATAGAAACAAAAACTAAAAGGCTAGGTAACTTTTGTAGCTTTTAGAAGTAAAGCATTCCTGGACAAATTCTAGCCCCTACATAGTTTAGCAACATTTATGAAATAGGTCTAGTTTAACAATGCCTAGAGATTTCTACCCTTACAATGCCAGAGGATCAGGTACTACCAGATTAATGTATCTTAATATTCTCTTAAATGCTGATGATACAAGATTCCTACTACAAAAGTGGGAATAATTTGAAATTTTTGTCATCTTGAAGACTTCAACAGAGTTCCACTTTCTTTTTGTCCATTAAGAAACAAGCAATAAATTAACACAGAATTATTATTTAAATTTCTCTTGTTTAGTTCCTAAGTTTGTAGTAACAGATTAGTATTAGTATTAGTATTAGTATTAGTATTAGTATTAGTACCGTAGTAACAGTACAGTATTTAGAACAATAGACCTAAGGACAGCAGGATGACTGTTTTCTCGACAAAGAACTACTTGGGATGATGCCAGACAATATTCTTACTATTGTATTGACTATGAGTAGTGTTACCTCACTGAGTTAAGTATATGGACCAGAGTTGATACACAGCATATGAAAATAAATTTGGAATCCAGAAAGAAAATCAGACACTTAATGAAATAATGAAATATACAACAGAAGAACAATATAATCTTACAACAAATAAAATGTAACTTTTAAGGCTTTCACTGTAAGCTAAAACTTAACTATTCAGGTTTTGCTTAAAACTGGACATTAGACTGATTTATAGAAGTATCTTGTGATAACAAGCTTGGATAAAAGAGCACTAATAAAATTTGTGCTAAATATTCTCTGAAAAAGCAAAAATTATTGAAACAGAGACATGTAATTTGTTCAAATGGGTGATATGCCTTCGTATAACAGTGGACAGCAGGAAAAATTAGAACTGGGAGTGGTCACATAAAGTATGTTGTGGAAAAGGAAGACAAATGTTGACTCCTGCCTAAGCAGATTCTCCTGATGACAGTAAGGCTGCTTTTCCAGAAGTCAAGAAAATCATTTGGAAGAAAGTTTGCCTAGTAGCAGAAGAGTAGTGAATTACCAGAGTTGTATACATTGGCAGAAAGGCATAGAAGTTAAGAGTACACACTCTAGAGATGGGCTGCTTGAGACAGAAAATAGGCTGGCTCCACTCTCTAAAATTTGCTATAAACAAAACACTTTGCAAAATAATCATGAAAAGACCAGCCTGGTTATGGGAACAAGCAATTTATTTAAACCATTTCTGTCCAGGTTTCTCATTTATAAATTGAGAACACCAATGTTACTTTTCTCATGAAACTACTGAAAGATTTTTGTTGCTGTTTCTGACAGAGTCTCTCTATGTAGTTCAGTCTGGCCATGAAATCAACTACATACCCAGGGCTTGCCTTCAATTTGAGGCAATCTTCTTGCCTCAGCCTCCACAGCGCTGGGATTACAGGTGTGTACCACCACACCTGGCCACTACTGAAAAGTTTAAATGAAGTACAGTAATACATGTAACATGTCTCACATGTGACAAGCCTTCATGTTACACAGTAGATATAAAATGATACACAATCTTTCTTCAACCTTTACAAGAAAAACAACTCAATGTTAAGAATCATCTTCAAGGAAGAACTTCTAAAAGTACTCTAAGGGTCAGTAGCTACTGGAAAACTCTAGTCTGTGTGTAGAGTAAAAAGCTTTGCCTGAAGCAAAATAATAAATCCTCATGAGTCTCCAGGCAAGTTTCCCCTTCTAAGGGGCAAAGAAAAAAAATTAAATGTCAATGTTGTAAAATGCTAAGTTTCAACCTGGGGGACATTTATTTGGGAAAAGGTAATCTTAAAGGAATGCTAGAAGATATGATTTCATTTGCTAGGGACTTAAAAATCTGAAATATTCTACAGAATGTTTTCCTTTAAAAAACAAGTTGCAATGGGGAATTCCAAGTTCTTTCCAAGAGAATCTCTTTCAAATACCATTCATTTTATCCATGATATAGGTTATGTACCATGTATACAAAAAGATAAATTCCAGTCTATTTTCAAAGACAATAAGGAGAGTAAGTTTTCTACACAGGAAATAAAATACCTGTGTGCATGTGTGTGGCTTTCTTTTACTTTGTTGTTT
This sequence comes from Dinomys branickii, assembly GCA_004027595.1. Taxonomy (NCBI): domain Eukaryota; kingdom Metazoa; phylum Chordata; class Mammalia; order Rodentia; family Dinomyidae; genus Dinomys; species Dinomys branickii. The sequence goes on from PVLD010015003.1 coordinate 11,860, forward strand.
TTGAGGCAGGTTCTCATTAGTTGAGGCTGGCCTTGATCTCCCTATGCAACCCAGGCTGGGCTCAAACTAGTGGTGATCCTTCTGCCTGTTTCCTGAGTGCTGGGATTACAGGTGTGTGCCACCATGACAAGCACTTGTTTTTGTCTTCTTAATTTTAATTACACATGTGTGCAGTACATGACACCCTCCCTCCTGAGGAACTGGTACATGTACACGGCACATCTTAACTGCTTCTACTTTCCTTTTCCCATGCTTATCCCTCCCTCCATCTCTTAGCCCCTTTCTCATATATAAAATACCTTCCTTATTTCCTATTTTTTATCTTTCATTTTGCTCTTTTTTTATATTTTAAGTTTCTCATAACAGAGAAACCACGGGATACTTGAGTGTGTATTTCTGATTTACTTAGCATTTATTTACCATTTACTTCCTTCCAGTATACCATGAACATCACATTAATTCAGGAAAATTATTTTGAGAATATATTTTTTCTTTTTACTCATAGTCAAAATATAGTTAATGCTACACAATTTGAACAGTCATCTAAAAAGGAAAGAAAATACCTTACCTATCTACAGCAACAACCACACTCTGAGAACTGGTTTCTCCGATGGACTCCTGAATACTTGCAATCTGCTTCCAGTCCACATTTCCTCCAACTACCACACATAAGAGAGTCATTTCAATTAAAAAAAAATTCAGTGGAACAATACACTTAGTTTTAAAACATATTTTTTGTTCTGGTTTTTTTTTTTTTTTTTTTTGAGACAGGGTCTCACTATGTAGCTCAGGCTGGCTTGAGGCTTGAGGCAATCCTCCCACCTCAGCCACCCAAGTGCTGGGATTACAGGCATGGGCCGTTACACCTGGCCTTAAGACTTTGAATGAACAATTCTTTTATAGCATTGTTCATCAAAGACCATTGTAGTTATTGAGCAATACTAAACAGTATGCAAGACATGGTTATAGGATATAAACTGTTTGCCAAGATCACACTAAATTAGGGGTACTGTAAATTTAGATAATAAATTCAATGTTTAATCAACTCACCCTAGTTTCCATGATACCATCTGTGGATGATTCTAATGCCTTATAATTAGAATTTCCCTGTCATTTAAGCTTTAACCCCCTAATTACAAATGTTTGCTGGCAACTCTATCTATATGATCCAGTTTTCTTTTATTTAAAAGATCACTTATCTTCCTCTCTCTCAACTTGTTTCATAAGTTAGATGGTAAAACAGCAGTATCCCCTTTTTCGAACCTGTTTTGCACACCTATCTATTCAACTCCATTCCTGCTCAGTTCAGGCCGTCATCTCAGTCTTGGCTACTGAAACAGTTGCCTGGCTTACTGCCCTGATGCTGTTTATTCCCATCTTCAGTCTCTCCTTTACTCTCCTGTCAGATAATACCCCAAAATTACTACCTTCGTTTTATTCACTGGGATAAAGTATAAGCCCTTCAGTCTAGCATTGAAGGCACTTGCCTTCAACATTTTAACCAGTATGTATCTCTAGTCATGCTCTTTCTCAACTATTAAAAATTTCCCTACCAGACCTAATTTGAGTTCTCAATAAAGAACTCTCTCCATTTTTCTCCGAAACCATTTTTTACTTAATAAGCTACTTCTCAAACCAGAATTATTTCCATACCATTCCATATAAAACTTAGGTATGTTAATGTTGCCTTCTCACCCATCTATGTATTATGAATATTCTCTAAATAAACATTTATGTGACTAAGCTACTGAATTTTCAAATATTAATATATCTTAGAAGAATGGAACATTTATAATTCAAATTTAAAAATTACAAACTGTGTATTCTTAATAATTAAACTTTCATGCATCCAAAACTAATTAAAGTGCAGAATTTTAACACAGACTCCACTTGCACCTGAACATGAACAGACTTTCTTCCCGTCATTCTCTAAACAACAGAGTGTCATATTTACTGAGCATTTACACTGTAGTAGGTATTATTAAGAGATAATTTAAAGTATATAAGAGAGTATGTGTAGGTTATATGCAAATACTATGCCACTTTACATAAAAGATTTAAAAGTCCTTGGATATGGGATTTCCAGTGGCCCTGGAGCCCATCCTTTATGGGTACTTAAGGATGACTATATTCAATTCTGTTATTCTGGTTACATAGAATATTTGGTGCACAGATGCTGTTAATGAAGGGGAATACTAGCTTTAACTGCCTCTGCTGTCTGTATCACATCTTCTTCCAGCTTAAATTCTGACTATAGCATCCTGCTCAAGAAAGCTGTCTGCTGTCTGGGTAGGGGGGCACAGAGAGTGACAGCTAGGCAGGCATCTTCCAAATGGGCTGGATGGTCACCAACAAGACAGCCTGAAAGGCAGGCTCTGCCCAATAGGAACCAAGTCAGTGCACTACTTCCCTCAAGGGTACAGATCTAGAGTCTGATGAATATGGAGACTGGAGAGGATTAAAAAGAAAAGTGTAACATAAGCGAAAGAATAAATAAAAAAGAAAAAGTTTCTGGTCTCTGGAGTAGTCTGGAAGCATGAACTGTTTTCTATTTCCAAATTTAAAACGTATTTTACTGTAAACCTCTTGTCCCCTGCCTTTTTGAAGGGAGAAGCAAGGTCATCTCATATTCTTATCTAAGTAGCACAACAGCACAACGAATAAATTAATTTTAACTCATTTCAAGTGCACCAGCAAATATTCTTGTTTGACTAAAACTTTTAGAAGGTTAAAATCTTTCTTTCTTTCTTTCTCTCTCTTTCTTTCTTAGCTTAACCTAATTCTGTAGTCTTACTTGCCAAAATTGAGAAATTAACATCTATTGTTATTTGGCCTTCCAACACTCCCTGTGCCTTTTCAGATATAATCGGGGAACATTCATGTCACTTGACTATAAATAGTTTTTGCTGCATCTTATGCTACCTCATGAAGTAATTACAGTTCTTCTCCAATATTTAGAGCTCAACTTCCACATTATGTTAAGTTACCATGCAGCTGCTCAGGCAGCTCTAGATCTGCTGGATCACCTAGGTATCACAGCTGCACCTGTGTCTCCTAGACCTCATGCTAACCCAACAGCTATGACATCACTGAGATGAAAGCTTGCACTGATGCAGGACACAGCAAGGTACTATTTTTCCTTAGTGCATCCTGAGTCACCACACAGTCCCGGTCTTTTACTTCTTTCTCTATAGAGTTGATGCCTTTTCACATCTGAAACTTTTCTGGATTTTAAAAATTTTTTCTGAGGTTTCGCTAAGTAGCCCAAGCTCACCTTGAACTCTAATGATCCTCCTCCCTCAGCCTCACTAAACCTGGGATCATACGTGTGTGCCACCAAGCCTAGCATTGTTTCTAGTTTTCTTTATAAGTTTTACTGCCAGCAACAACAGAAATCACTAAACAATTTTAAAAATTCCTAACTATATAACCTAAGCCTTTAACAGGTAAATATTCTTGGATCTCAGGTCTTTTCCTTCCTGCTCTCTTTATATTATGCATGTGGTTCCTTTGGTTGGAGGTGGAGAGGATGGACAGAAAATGCAAAAATTTCTAGTAAACCAGCTATTGTGCCAAAGTGCATTCATATATTCTTATTTAATCTTAATAATATGAGTAGATTCCTAGTTTATAAAAGTGGAAGCCAAATCTCAGAAAGATAAAATTAACATATAAAGAATACAAAAAAATTCAAATCTGAAAATACAATATTCAAGGTCAAAGTCTAAACCTTGCTTAATCCTTGGTAGAACTTCCATTAATGACTAAGAATGTTCTGTCTTTAACTTTTTTGTATCTATTTTTGCTAATATTTTCCTTTCTTCTACTGAATTAAATCTGGAAATTTCTGGCCATTAATAGCACTGGGGGAACCTTAGGGATAGGTTCCATACTGAGAGAACAGTTTGGATAGGTCTGCAATATCTTTAAAAAATTGTGAATGTGAAAGCTTTCTCTAACTAGACCTATTATGTTAGATAAGCCCTCACACATTTGAGTTACCTACTTAATCTTAAGACAAGTAATTCATTTGCAACCTTTTCCCAGTCTCAAGTAGGATACTGCGGGTAAGGGTTGTTTAGTATTGTGAGCCATACTAGGCAAAACAGACTCGCTTCTCTACTTATTCAAATTGCTTTTCTTTATAATGTTAGATGAAGGGCATTTAATCTAATTACAGTTCATTGGTACAATAAAGTGATTTATAATAAAGAAGTTAATAACAACTTTTGGTGTTTTGTAAAAAGAATTTTAAAATTCTTACCTAGCCCCAGACCCACAAATTCATCAGCAGCCTGATCTTTTGTCCCAGTAAGAGATCCTTCTCTCCCTCTCACTGTTCCCGAAATATATCGAGGTTTCACTCCAGTTCCTATAAGCTGTGCCAGCTCCAACTGACTGATGCACTTTAGAATCTTAATTACAAAAAGGAAAAAAAGTTATATTCTAAAATAGCTTCAAAATATGTAAATACATGCAGTTAGATATTACAAACAAGTTGAATGTATTTAAAATGTTCTAAATTATTTTTCCCCACTAAAACTTATCAGTGATAGACTAGCATTAGCACATTTTATAAACCTAATTGCAAATAAAATGTTTATACCTCATGCCATGAATTTCCTAAATAATTTCCATCTGTATGAGCCACTGTGATAAGTGTTTTTATTGTGTCAATATTCTTTTGCTTCATTTCAGTAATACCAGAACTCACTGTTAGTAAGGTAAATCTTGCTAGTGCCTGGACATATGCATCTCTTTCCAGCTACCAAAAAATAAAAGAGAGAGACAGACAGAAAGATCTATTTACATGGCTATAAATACAAACTGCTAACTTGTTTAAGTAATTTTAACTGACATGTCAACTACATATAATATTGAAAAATACATTTTTAATTTTTAAATGATTATGCAGAAAACATAAATATCTAAAATCTTAAAGCAATGCAAATTCCAATTCAAACTGAAATTTTAGTGGTAACAAATTCATACTGTAAAAAACATTTTTTGAGCACTTTTCAAGTACTAGATGAACTAGAAAAAAATCTGATTTATAAAACTGCTCTTTTTTTCTCTCCAATAGACTATTTTGTTATGTACTAAGTTGTAACATTCATAATTAAATAGGAAATGGGTCTGGTTAAAATTTATCCTCAAAGCATATAAATTACTACTGGAAGGACTATTTTCATGAAAAGTATAGACTAGATAACTTGTTTCTCTTATAAGAGAACTTAGGTTTAAGTTATAAAATACATAAATATGCAAAATATGACTCAATAAGTATGAACAAATGTTTCATAAAGTACTCATTACCCTGATACTGAAAATCTTAAGAAATTTTGTATATAGCTAATGTTCTATAGAGAAAAAATTGTAACCAAAGATATAAACTTTATTTTTGGCTTTTTTTTTTTTTTTTTTTTTTCCGGTACCAGGGATCGAACTCAGGACTTTGCGCTTGCCAGGCAAGTGCTTATGCCACTGAGCTATACCCCCAGCCCCAAAGATATAAACTTTAGAAAGACTGGTATAGAATTATCCATTCTATCATAGTGTCTGAAAAACTTAAACATGAAGATTAATTTAAATTCCATCATAAGTTTGAAATTCATTTTTAAGCAGGAAGATACAAAAAAAGTGGAATTATGGTAATGGCATAACAAGTGTTTACCAGACTGGCTTACAAAGGTAAAATTCCTTATTACCTGAATGCTGAAAATACATGCAATTCTGATTGCACATCTTATCCCTTCCAGGCAAAGAGAGGCTACTTCAGTATCATCACAGTCTTGTAGTCCCACACTGAATGCAGCCAGAAAAGGTGTCCAAGCCAACTAGAAGAATTAAAAATTTGAAATACATCATGGATATCAAATGACAATTAAATTTTATAATGTTACACTAAACTTCTCAAAACTTGCAGACTACACAAGATGTGAGAATGTTCTGAAAAGAAAAAGTGACATTCTTGGCATAGCATCTGGGAACCTTCTTAGAAAACGGGGAAAACTACATAATGTTACCTGGGTCTGAGCGGGAAAGAAAGAACATGAATTCAGTAATCATCTTAGACATATTTTAAGAGCAGCTTTTATAAATTAATAAAAAAGGGATTAATGAAGTGGCAGCAAATGATGCAGACAAAAAATACAAGGCTTGTCCCTGACTCTAGAATTCATCTCTCTTTTCAAGCTTTCGCAATTACAATAATTCACACACACTATTTCTAATGAAAATCCTTTTAATCACTTTTCTACTTGCAACAAACTACAATATTCTTTTTTCTTTATACCTGTTCTCTAGACATAACTGAGTCTAATTTCTTTAAATAATTAAATATTTTACCTTGAGAACAGTGGTGGAAAAAAAAGTTCAATAAGTCCTTCATTACAGACTGTAAGACAAAAACTCTGAATACCTAATAAATAGTAATATAAAATAACCATAAGTTACTTTTCAACTACTGAAAATCCTAATAATAAAACCACATAACTTTGCAATGTCTAATATATGAATATTCACTACTTAAGCTGGGCGTGGTGGCACATGCCTGTAATCCCAGTATTTGGGAGGTTACAGCAGGAGGATCACTGTAAGTTCAAGGCCAGGCTGGGATACACAGTGTGTCCAAGGCCAGCCTGAACTCCATGGTGAAACCCTGTCTCAAAAAAAAAGGGGGGGAAAAATACTGCTTTTAGTAAGTCGTCAACAAGAACAGCTATGTTTCCATATAGCGATCGAGCTGAGAAATGTTTTTACTAGTGTACTACAGAGATAACAATTGAAATTTTTAAAGGTCTACAAAGCTTTGAAAAGCATTTCTAAGGAAAACACAATTACTCAGACCTTTGTTTCTAAAGTGTACAAAGCAGGATGGGCACGGTGGTGCTCGCCCATAATCCCAGTGCTTAGGAGGCCAGGAGTTTGAGACCAGCTGAGCTATACAATAAGCTCAGGGACAGACGGAACTATACCACAAGGCCCTGTCTCAGGGAAGGAAAAAAAGTCCACAAAGCTGGGAAATAAAAGCTCACAATCTCTAAACAAAGGAACATAAGCAATAGTACCTAGGTTCTTACTAGACCTTGCTTTGCCACTTAATTCATACCTCATCTTTCTTCACCTATAAAACTAAAGGCCAGGTGTGGTGGTGTAGGCCTGTAATCCCAGCACTTGGGAGGCTGAGGCAGGAGGATGGCTGGGAGTTTGAGGCCAGCTTGGGCTACAAAGTGAATTCAAAGCCAGTTTTAACTACATAATGAATCCCTGTCTCAAAAAAAAAAAAGTCAGTAACCAACTTGAAGGTGCCACTGTAGAGAGATGCAGTGAGAGGTATATCAAGTGCAGCACTTACAAACTACAAAACTTATAGTAAATTATATATTCCATTAAAACAGCACTTCTGGCAAAACACTTTAACTTGAAAGTCTGTGTATTTTACATAAGAAATACAGATAGTTTTTAAGGCAATGAGAAAAATTGTTTAACTTCATTAAGTATTAAAGACAATGATTTATCAAATCACACCTAAATAATATTCTAGAGACAGATGAAACTATCCATTCATAACTGTATTAAAACTCTGTGAAATACATAAAAACATTCTTAAAAATTTTATATTCTCTATTATAAATTTCCTTCTAGACATTTATCATCCAATGTTTCTTCCCAGTCAATGGTTATTTATTGAGCAATTATCATAAGACAGGACAATGCAAGAACAACTGAGAAAATGAAGAGATATATAGTCCCTTACTTCATATACATATAACACATATGACATACTTTATATTAATATATATGCCATATATTTATATAAATAAAATGAAACAAACTTATTAAAATAAAGGGGAAGTATAACATGCTAGGGAAAGGAAACTAATTTGTAGTATTAGAGGGGTCAGGGCAGAACCCTAAAAAAGTGACATTTATACTGGAAACTGCTTGGGTAAAGAGGAAAGACCCTTCTGGAGAAAGGGCATACCTTCCAAGAATGCCCTGAGAGAAGGTAAGACAGTCTAGAGACTGAAAAGCATGTCAGTGTGCCCACAGCGTAGTAACCAGATGTTCAGCAACAACACCTGGAGAGCGCAGGGAGAGCTGTGTCACAGAACGCCCACAGAGCCTGCGCAGTGTGAAGCTCCATGGCATTACTGAAAGGCATGAAGGAAGAAGATGGCATCTCACTTTGTATTTTTAAAAGACTACTCCCCTACCTCTAGAAATGCATAAAAGTAGCATAAAGTAGACATGAGGATGGCCATTAGGATAACGTGACAGTAATCGTGGAGAGAAACGATGCTTGGAAGATAGTGGCAGTAGAAATGGCATGAAGGGGAAGATTTTTAATTTTAGCATACAGGGTATTTAAACAGCCTATGGTTAATAGATTGAATCATGAAAAGCTGAAGCATGAAGAATGTTTAATGATATGGACAGATACACAAGAAACAGCAAGATGTAAAATTCTACACATGGTATGATTGCAACTGTTTAAGATAAAATAGTATGTATAGAGAAATAAAATTTTTCTGTGCTGTGAAAGTATAGTAGGTTCTTATTGTTTTCTAAACAAGAAAAAAATCCCTCACCAAAAAACTTAAAAAGAAAAGCAAAATAAAGACATGAGATCATTTAAAACAAAAGCAGCTTTATAAGATTTCATAATATGCTACTCCAGAAGCTGAGGCAGAAAATCCAGTTCACTGGATGAGACCCTGTCCTAAAATAAAACTGAAAAGGAGCTAAGTGCATAGCTCAGTGTTAAGGTACTTGCCTCGACAGAGTGTATCAGTCCCTAGGTTTAATCCTCAGTATACTACTACTACTGCTACTACTACTATTTTTTTGTATTTCAGCCCCATTTTCTGTATTATTCCAAAGGACAAGGCCAGTTATATGCCATTATTTCTTTTAGCACTGTCTTCCTCACTCTTTTTTTAAAGAGAAAAAAAATAACAAAATGACAAAGACAATAAAAAACAACACAAAAACAACTAAAATGATACAGAATTTCAAAACAGGATGACAGGAAATTAACAATGGTTGTTGCATCACATATTGTTATCTTGAATGAAGTTGCTCAGATTATCAGATGTAAGAATGCAAGACTGATCAATTAAAGAGAGTAAAAAATAATAAAACCAAACATCAGAAATGAAACAGAGCTAAGATGGTAGGAATTCAACAATGATTGTTATATTGCATACGGCTGTCTTCAAATTCGTTGTTCAGATTACCAGATATAAGCATGTAAAACTGGCTACCCAAAAATTAAAAAATAAAAAAATTTAAGCATTAGCTGTTCCTTTTCACAAACCAATAGACATCAGCAGTCCAATTATCCCAGTTATCCTTGTATAGACATATATTTTTTCCCTTCTTTCTTTTCTCTTTTCCCTCATCCCAGTTGTTCTTTTTGCGCAATTTCTTATCTCATAATTCGTCAAATTTTTAGAAAATCTGAAATACAGGCCATGAATTAGGGATAGAATTGTAAAATTTTAGAGTTGAAAAGAAGCACAGAAATCTTATAGTCATCTTTGCTACCCAAACGTATGTGCAGGCAGAATGAGAAACGAAATTATGATCTCACTCTTCACAGACAATCTTACCACTCTGTTTCATGAACTAGAATATAATTCACCTAATTTCTCTTCACACTTGACCATACTGCTCTCTACTACTCCACAACCCTGTGATCCACTGGTTACTCATCGTGGAAGAAAAGATTAAGAGAATGAAGAAAGAACGGAAAATCAAAGTTCAAAGAGCCAGTGATTATAATTCTTCCTAAACCAACCTACAAACACAGCACTCCCGTCAGTTGCTTACCCTACTCCCTCAGCTTCAGCCACTCAGAATCCTGGAAATGGAAGCACTGAGGCTGTAAGTGCTTCAGGATCACTTTGAGATATGAACTAATACCACAGGTTTAGGTATAACTCACATGGAGAAAAATAAGGCAAGGATTAATTATCATTCTCTAAAACCTTTCTATTCTTAATTCCCAAGATTATATTCCTATTTATTACTTATTGTGCATCTTGCCTTCTCGTTTTCTTTACTAAAGAGATGTTTCTCTCTATTGTGCCCTAAATAACAAAGCTCTAGCCTCCATGTTGAATGTGCTACTATCACTGTACTTTTTTAACTCAAAAAGACACTGATCAAAATTATTTCTAAATGTACACTGCAACCAACAGTTATTAGTAATTCTAACCTTAAACATAGGTCTCACATGCTCCAAATGTGTTGCACTTGTAAAAGGTGCCTGAACATGGCTCACGGCCTCCATGAGTGCTTTGGCTGTCTTGGCCATCTGTTCCATTTCTAAATTATATAGAAGTCTTCTTTGTTTTTCACTGGCTACATCTGAAACAATAAAACAGTATTAGCATTCAAAATACAACATATTTAGAAATGTTATTTCAATGTTTTACTATCAAACATCATTAATATTAATTAAAAACAGTCATAAGCCAGATACAGAAGGTCACATATTGTATGATTCCCATATGCGAAAAACCCAGAACAGTCAAATCCACAGAAATAAAGAGTAGACTGGTGTTTGCCAGAGTGCAGAGACAAAGGGAATGAAGTGGTAAGCCAGTGCTTAATGGGTTCAGAGGTTTATCTAAGGGTAACAAAAGGTTTTGGACCCAAAGACAGGTAGTAGCTGAACAACTCTATGCATATACAAAATGCCAACAGAACCATTCACTTTAAAGTAGTGACTTTCAAAGTTCAAAACATTCTGAACCAGAAGTCAGGAATAAGTGAAAAATCTATGAAAAGAAGAGAGCAGAACACTTTTAAATGAAAGTGTTAGGGAAACAATCCAAACATGGGCTAGGAAAATAGCAGAAAACAGGGAAGAGCAGTGACATCTATGCACCACACATGCTTGAATTCATACCCCTGAGTTAATAAGAAAACTCTGACCCTAATACTACTGGATAATTTTAGGTTTTTTTTGGCACACCACTATCTCCTTCCCATATTTGATTTTGATTGATTTCCTATCACTACATACAAAAGCCAGAGAAAAACAGGTAAAAGGATGTTAGAGGCAAGAGAATGAAGATTAAATCAGACAATGGGCATCTATTTAGGTATAAAAATGAAGGCTCCTTTAATATACTTAATAAGGAGAGTAAAAAATAATACTACCAAATAAACTACTGATTGATAGTACGTTAAAACAAGGATAAACTGCTTAAAATTTGATTTTGACACTATATCTCTCTGAGTTTTAGGGATAGGGATTAAACATTTTTACCCTAAAGTCAGCTCATTCAATCTAATTCTCTTTCCTTATCTTTCTAGACTTTCACTATCTTTAATATGAAATGTGGTGGTGTACACCTATAATTTCAACACTTAAGTAGCTGAAGTAGGAAGATCACTGCTGAGTTTGAGGCCAGCCTGGACTACACAGTGAACTGAAGGACAGCCTGAACTACACACATAGCAAGACCCTATCTCAAAAATAAGAAATAAGCTGGGGGCTGTGGCGCATGCCTGTAACTCCAGCTCTTGTGAGGTAAGAGGATCACTGAGAGCTAGAGGCCAGCCTGGGCTCCATAGTGAGTCAAAGCCAGTCTGAACCATATAGCAAAACCCATTCTCAAAAGGCCAAAGAAACAAACAAACCACAAACAAGTAAATATTAAAAAAATAAAGTAAGAGAAAATTTATTGAAAGTTCCCTAGAATGTAATTCCCTATAGCATTCTAAAAGATATTCTTTCTGCAGACTCTCATAATTAATTTTTGGAAATAATGTATCACACATAGACCTTATTGCTTCTCTCCTGTCAAAACAATTTTGCTACCGCAATCGGTTCATGCTTGAGGTTTTACTTCAATATACAGGTACACAGGCACACAGGCGGGAACCTTTCTGTACTACAGTCACATTCTTGGGCTATTACCCTCAAGGGATCAGGAATGACCTACAGTCAGGTTTGTATCTCTGATCACCAGCGTCAACACGTAGTGTCTAGAATACAGCTGGGTGCACAGTTGGCTCCTACCGCCCGTTACAGCTAGGAGTGAGCAGTGTCACAATTTGCAATCTGTCTGAACTAGTCACTTCCAACTCCAATGATCTTAGCCTTTTCTACCTTTGATGTCACCTCCATTTCCAGCTTCTATTTATGTGCAATGATAGACAAAAAGAATTAAGAATTATGTTGCTTGTAGAGGATGAGGAGGCACAAAAATAGAGCTGAAGCCTGACTAGTGAGATTGTACAAACAATCTCTTTGGCTTCCAAATCTTTGCTGAGATCAACTAGTAAATGAACGAGCACAGAGCAGAGAGTAAATGCACACTAACATATGCAAATTAGCGTTTCCATTAATGATGTGTTATCTTTCAGGGGATGTGGTAAAAAACAATCATATCACCAAATTGTGTATTACACTACTTAAAACAACATGATTTTAACTCAAATTTATATGGGGTTACTTCATTTTAAACCAAGTAAGACTTAAGAACCCACATTTTCTCCTTTAACAATCATGATTCAACTGATCTGTATACTTACTCTGTTTACTTGATTTTGTGGGGATTGTTAGTTCTTTTGTTTCTTTCATTGATATCTTTTTACCAGCTATTTCATTATAGATAGCTGACAGGTACTCTTCAGGGAGATCTTTACTGTCGTTGATACCTCTATTCATTTTAATGTATTGTTCCTTTGTCATTTTGTTTTTAACCTAGATATGAAAAAATGTTATAATTCCTAAAATTTAACATAAAAATTTCACTCATTTTAAGAATTTGAATACTTAAGAGGCTTTATAAATACTATGAGGAGTGGAAGTAGAAAACAACAAAACATACATAAAAATGACAAAATGAAGTCATGGAAAATGAAGTAATATAAAAAAAGAACTATTCTGTCAAATACTAATTTACCTTGCTCTGAAGTAGACATGATAATTTGCAATAAGATTGAAGGGAGAACAGATAACTATTTGTTTTGCCCAAGATTTAAGAGCTGTAGCAGTCTCTTTAAGGAATCAAAATAATTAATGAAAACATACAATAAAAAACATTCAAGTCTTAGTTCAGAAGATGTTAAACACATTGCTAATAAATTGAAAGTTGATTTTTTCAAAAGTGGATGGACAAATAACAATAGCAAAAATTATTTAAAACCATGTAATGGGAGCCGGGGATATACACAGGTAGTCCAGAGGCACAGGGCCTGTCTGGTAAGCATGAGGCCATGAGTTCACTGGTACCAAAAAAAAAAATCAGGTAGCAATTTCTCTCAGTCATTAAGGCAACTGAATGGTACTAAATGACCTGGGCAAAATATTCTTGGAGTATTTTATCTTGTCGTAAAGAGTACCCTGAATAGGAATGCTCTACTCAGTAAAGCTGTGTAATACAAGTGTGTAATTTGTAACATGGTGGCCTGTTCACTGAACTTGTAAATTAGTACAGCAAAATGTTTATAACCCTACAAATTCAGATAGACAAAAACCAGAAAATCTATGTCTCTGAAGAGATATTAGAGATACTTATTTAATTATATTCCTACCATCTGCCATTAAAAATTTAAAGTAACTTTAGAGACAGTGTACATTGGTACAATGTGCATTAAAATACCTAACAATATTCAAGCAAATCACCAGAAGCTTGCAAAAATAATTTTAGAGGGACCAGCATGTTCAGAGGATATAATTAGGACATACTTAAATTTAAGTTCACATTACTATGCAAGCAGAATCCTTCTAATGTGTCAGAAAGGGGAGTAGGAGTGCTTTTCCTACAAAAACGTGAAAATATTACCATGAAACTTTTCAAATGAAACTTACTATTTAAAGGACTAAAGTTTGAGAATACTACAACTTTATAAACTCATCTTGAGTCATGGCACTATAAAAATATAAAAATAAACAAGCCATTTTATCTAAAGTTCTGACAGACACCTATTAAAAGACTACATAAGTACTGCCAATAAGAGGCAAAACACCTGGAAATACTGAGTATGATAAAATGGTCTAGCTTCATGTGAATGAGAAAGAAGAGAGATCTTGACCGAAAATCTGAAGTATCAGTTGTCTATGCATCTCAGTATGGGCTCATAAAAGGTGGCATAGAAAACACATTGCTCTCAGGTACACAAAATAAAGTATACTGTATACTTTTGCCATGGATTTCAGGAGCAGAGAAAAATATAATTTACTTTTCTTCTTTTGATATCTTTTATGAAATACTCTACTCTTCAATTTTATTCACATATGCTTAAATTAAGCTTTGTTTAGTATTCAAATTAGGTAAGGCTGGCTGTTACTACTGATGAAACAATGTAAACACACAAAAGTGTTCTAAATACATCTCAAATTTTTAAAAAGTTCATTGACTTGTATTATATAGAAAAGGTAACTTAAGCACTTTTATAGAACATAAATGATGTGTTAAAATCCACTGGATTTAATTGCTTTAAGAATGAAGAATGACAAAAATTAGTTTTAAGAAATTCCTTTAAAATTACCTATATTCATTATAAGTGATGTCACGTGTTACAGTTTGCATGGTCCTTAGTTATACATCATCTAGGACCAAGATTATGAGTTCAATTTTCTAACAACAACTCCTACGCTGTTTCACCACTGCAGCTTGCACATCAGCAGATGATACCAAGTCTGCCAACACATAGTCTGAGAACCACCAGGTGCTACTGCCAGCCTGGTCCTAAGCACATGTTTTGTGAACAGGAGCTGCTGATCTGAAGGCAAAACACTGGTTTCAAGATACAGCTATCTAGCTGGTAAATGTTCTGAAATGTTTTAACAATTTGTGTAATTACAAAACTATGTAAGTTTTAATATTTCTTCTAAATAACACAAGTATGTACATATGTATGCAAATATATGGCAGAACTATACATTATGGTGCTTATTTGCATATAAAAAGAAATGTCTGAAAGTACAGTCTTTGAAAAATGAAAGTATATCACTCTATATTATAAATTCTATCACTTGGATTTAAAAAATCAAACTAAAAACTCTGAAATGAAGATATCTAAATAATTATCTGTAAACTGCCTTACAAAACCATGGTAAAAAAAAAAATCATGTAGACAAACCCAGCTTTGACTGTGTCACCTACAATAGGTCAGAGAAATCAACGATACAGCGCCTACCTCTGGGGACTTTCACAGCTGTTCAGCTCTGGTGCTTAAGACAGGAGTGAGTTTATACCTAACCCTTTCTCCTTGTGTTAGCATATACTTTTTATATCAGCCTTGCATGAAACATCTCAAAACATACACCAAAATAATCTGACACTGTAAAGTTTAACCTCAAACTGTAAATTTTTTAGTTGTGATAATACTGTATTGCAGTTTTGTGTAAGCTGAGTATTTCTCTTTTAGAGACAGGTACCAAAATGTTTAGATAAAATTACTTATGGTATGTGGGATCTGCTTCAAAATTACCTGGGAGGAGAGAAGGCAAATAGATAAAACAAGAGGGGCCACACACTGGTGACTATAAGGGCTGGAGGACAGGCACCACACTTTTCCTTCTACTGTTCACATTTGAAACATTAAAAACCACCCCCAAAATAAGATGGTTTATGTACAGGGTTTTTCCATGTTATGACAAGTATATACAAAAGACCTATCAACATCATTCTATATTAAAATATACAATTTTCAATCATGAGATTAACAAATAGAAACTAATATAGATACTTTTGATGAATTACTACCAGCAATTACTTTTATAAGATGTACACCAGCTCTAATTATACCAATTTGGTAACTGTTTTAATCACATATAATAAAATTTTTAACTAGTACTTACTGAACTCAAAAGAACATGTTTAATTTCTACTACTTAAATGTGAGGTACAAAAAAAAAAAAAATACCTGTGGACTGTGAAGGTCTGTGGTCAACATAATAATTGAATAAGCCAAAACATAAGCAGTATCTGCACTGGCAAAAAGAGTTTGTCTGAAAAAATTAATGCATTACGTTATAAACTTTTATGGTTTTATACATAGTTTCATTTAATTAAGTGTTCTAAAATTTCAATGCACTTTCTTATTAGTGCCTATTATACACAACACTGGGCTTCTCTTTAACATATTCACAGATGCGTATCACACAATTTGATCATTTTCACTCTCATCATCCCTTTTCTCCCTCCTCCCTCTCCCGTCTGATTTTTTTTCCAATTGTCTCTCTTGTACTTTCATGTAATCTATAATTTAAGAATCTTTTGATTTCACATATGTGAGAAACTGGTGTTTAACTTTCTGAGTCTGGCTTATTTTGCTTAATATGATGATTTCCAATTACATCTGTTTTCCTGCAAATAACACAAGTTTGTTGTTCTCTGTAGCTAAATAATATTCCACAGTGTGTATACCCTGTATTTTCTTTATTCATTTATCTCAGGACTTAGGATTCTATCTCATTTTAGAATTTTCTTATGAAATTGTCATGTCACTTCTAGACAGTACACAGTGTAAATTTTCTATGGGAAAGGGATTATATCCTAATATTTTTGAAACTCTTACGCTTTCTAGCACACTGTTACAGATATAACTGACAATAAAGAATCATCTGAAAACCGATATTTTGTAAAATTACTAGACACTAACAGTAAATATAAAAAAAGATTAAAAGATCATCTGAATCTTACCCTTGATTGCATTCTAGGTATCTAGCAGCAAATTTTTCCATTAAACGATCAATTTTTTGAGCTTCTCCTGGAAGACGAAATCCTTCTAGAAACATGCGAAGGGCTGAAACGAAGTCCTTTCCTGAGAAGTCATGTTGGTCCACATATGCATACATGACCTCTTTGTTAAATTTATCATTATCACCCAGGAACTCACCCACCTGAGTCTAAAGTAAAAAACAAGAGACAGAAATTGGCATTCTGATGTTGTATTTGCCACACAGCCATTTAAAAAGCAGAAAATCTATAAGAGCCACAGGTTTCTGACTACAAGGCTAACAATTTCCAACAGGAAGTTACTTGCACTAAAATACACTGTAAAAAATCAAGACATTCTGACTTTAGAAAATTTATAAACAAAATTTATACATTTACATAAATATTCATTATATATGCAACCTAGGCTATTGTTTATTACCTTTTTAGGAAAGGATTTTATGTTTTATTTACCTAAAAAGGAATTTTACAAAAAAAGAATGAAATAAATGATATTATTTAAAATAATTTTATTATACTCTGTTAATTTTACAAAATATTGGGTTTCAATGTGGTGTTTTCCATGCAGAGACTATATTTTGGTAATATCCATTTCCCCAAGTAAATGATATTCTTACAGAATCTAATCTTTCCTCTTGATGTAAGAACTGGGCAATATCTTCAGGTGTGGTGCCAAGCATCCCTTGTTCTTGGAGGTACTGTATTCCTCTCTTTGGTTTCTTATTAAACCTAGGTAAATAGGAACATTAAGTAAGCTATTTGGATCCTTGAAGAAAACTATAGTAAATTAATTCTCTAATAGCACTCAAAAAATAGGAGCTATTTAATGTAATCAATACACAAAGCACAAAAATATATTGTATTGTTTTCTACTTAGAAAAGAATCTCAAATGGAAGGCCTTCTTTATTGCTGATATGGATCACTTCACTTTTCTTGCAGTATGGTCTATTTTTGATTCATATTAACAGTGACCAGCTGGACAATTAGAAATAATGCCACATAGCAGGCAAACTTTGAGTAAGGATGTGAATACTAAATGTCTCATACTTTGAATATATTATTATCCTTAGCCCTCAAGTAACTTTGGCTCATTAGTCCAAACTGATTAAGACTGGCACACAACCTTTCTCAGTACAGCTCAAGTTCACCTCATCCCCCCTTCCTTCCTCTGCTCCCACACTTTCTATGTCACTCCCTAAGCAGAATGCAGTCAGTACAGATCACTTCTCTGCATGCCTTCTACTGTCACATTAACGAAGGAACTGTTTCTCATGCCTGAAGAGCCAAATCAAATGTCATTTATTGTTTAGAAATCATTAACTTCCTACTTGTATTATACTTTTTTTTGGTCTTTTTCAGACAGGGTCTTGCTATGCAGTTCAGGCTGGCCTTGAGCTCACTCTGTAGCCCAGGCTGGTCTCAAACTCGCAACAATCCTCTTGCCTCAGCTTCCTCAGTGCTGGGATTACAGGCGTGTACCACCATGCTCGGCTTATATACTTTCATTTCTCATTATCTGTCACTGCACTATTGCCAGGAGTTCTTAAATGGTTTATCCCTTGTTTTGTTCACATTCTAGTCCATGTTTCAGGCCACTGGCAAAGTCCAAAATAGAAATCTGATGATGTTATACATCTGCTTAAAACCTTCCACAGCATGCCTACGTCAAGAGGAGCAAGACACTTCATGAAGAATAAAGCCTCTGTAAACTACCTCCAACTCAAGGTTCTCATCTCACCTTCTGCAACTTCCCCCCAACCTTAAGAGGGAGTCTTTAAACATCTTCCCTCTCCTCTGGTTCTGTGGCATATGCCATTCTTTGTCTAGAATGTTCTTCCCTGTTTGTCCTAATGATTCTCCTAAGTTAATTAAAACCAAACATTTTCACAGAGATAAATACAATTCCCAGTTTCTAGAAACGCTTAACTCTTATGGAAGAAGAGTTACAATTTTAAATACAATTTTAAAAATGCAACAAATATATCTATTCAAAAAGTAAGAACATAATACAGCAAAAGAGGTAACTAATAACTTGAAATGCTTATGATATAGTTTTGGGTAAGGGGATTCTGAAACTGAATGCTTACATTTTTTATAATGTAAAATGACACATAATGCATAATGAAAAGAAAGCAAAGCAAAGCAAAGTCAGGCAGGCAGACGGACATCCTAAACAGAGAGAAAGCCATACTACTACACAAAACCCTGAACTTGCATGATACAATAATAAACAGGTCTACAATGTTACAGTAAGGAGGAGAGACAGAGTGAGGAATGAAGCTCTGAACACAGCAATCCCAAACCCTCTGCCATCACGGGAAGCCTTGGCTTGTTCTCTCAGAACAAGATACGGGACAAACAGAAACAAACTCATTCAAGAGAAATTATTCTAATTAAATGTGAAAAAATGCCTGGAGAATGAACAAGATCAAAGAAAAATAAGTCAACTAAAAGTTATACCAGTCAAGGCAAAAAGCAGTGACGGTTTGACTTGTAAGAATACCCTATAGAAGATGGAAAAAACAGAATGAATTATCAAGATATTCAGGAAGTAAAATCAACAGAACATAATGACAAATTAGATACAAAAGTGAGAGGCAAATTTAAGCTAACTCTCCGGGCTCTAACTTACAAATTTAGAAGTAGGCTGGGGTCATTAGACTAAATACTAATTTCAGAAAAAAGCAGTGATTTTCTGTTTGTTAGTTTCTGGTAGGAGTATTGAGAGGTTGAACAGAGACTAATCAGTTCTGTTATAGATCAGTTGAGGGTGAGAAACTGCAATATCCAGTGGCAATTCCAATAGACAAGTAGAGATGAATCTGGATCTCAGTAGTGGTGTTTATGTTAAAAATAACACTTGGGAATTATGAGATATTAGTACATAAACAGGCGAAGCCATGAAAAACATGGATCATTAGGAAAAGATAAAAAGTAAGAAAAAAAAGGGCTAAGGACAAAATTCTGGCAATGCTAAGATGTATGCAGGGAAAAACCAGTCCACAGCAAGGCTTAGCTGACATGGTCAGCAAGACAGGAGGAGAACAGGTAGAGTGGTGTCATGAAAGGAACACCTGTGGAGGGTGTACTGGAACCCAACTCCATGAAAGTATTCTTCTCAGTGGCTACATGAAGACAAAACCAAGTCCAGTGGCTCAGAGGACTGAAAGGTACAAAGACTCTGCTTTAAAACCCTGTGACTACTCCCTCTCACTCCTCAAGTGCTTCAGATACAGTTATCATACACCATGGCAGTACTTTCTACAACATGCTATTATAGACATTAGACAGTACTATTTTTAAAAAAGTATTTTGGCCATAGTAGGATTATACAGTATATAAACTTGAATATGGGAATTAGTCTTCATGGTGCTTGGCACAGAATTCCAAATCCCCAGGACCTTGCATTTCCCCCACTTTTTTCATATGAACACTGCAAAAGATAAATGGACATTAAGCAAAAGGCAAGGCTGAAGTATTAGAAAGAAATGTTGCACAGCATAAGCTGCAAACCAAGCAAACGTATGGGGGATTTTTTAATAGTTTATAGTTGCTAGATTTGTGCTATAAGGCCAGCAATTTCATCTTCCTTAGTGCATCTCTTTGAAAGTAGAGAGGGCAGTAAGAGGAAGGAAAGTGGTATGGTGGCGTGGTGGCATTCACGTAAGAAACAGTCCAGGAAACGAATTATATCACAGAACTTACACAAAAGAAAAGAAAAAAAGATCAGGTTTTGGCACAGTAACCAGGTTGGAAAGGGAAATGATTAGCTTATGAACATATAAAAACGAAATTAACAACAAGAAAAGGTCACCAAATCACTAACAGTAGTATACTTTACCTCAACTGGAGGAAACATAAAACCTAGAAAGGAGCAGTGCTTAAAATTTTCGTATTTTAAACTTTTTGCACTGTCATCTGATTAGGAAACATAATGGAAAATTTCATAAATGAGTTAAATAAACAACGCCAACCTACGCAGATGATGTTCACCAACAGCATGCAGTATGTGGGGGCAAGGCATTAAAAGAGGGTTTGGGCTAAACTGCAATGAAGAAGGGGAGCTGAGGAAGGAGGCCTTAGAATTCCTGGATCCAAGGGAATTACCTCCCATTTTACTTACTGAAAGTTAATAATAAGAAAATAATTAGAAGATACAAAGACACCTGGACGGAGCTGGCACAATTCTGGCGGAGAAACAGTAATGTTTCTTCTGACACTTACAAATCTATCCCTTGTTCTATTATTTCCTTCTGTTGCTTTAGGACTTCAAATTGTTCGGGATTATCAGTGCCAGACATCTGTGTACTATAGCTGCCTATTCCTGATGATGATGTTGACTCTAGGGAGTTTAAACTTCCGTATCTGTTTATTGTCTCAGGGTGTTTGATTTCACTCATCTCTTGGTCTGAGGGCTTCTCCTGACCTGTAAGAAAAATTCGTACAGTATATTACAACAGTCCCTTCCTTATCCACAGGAGATACATTCTAAGACCTCTAATGGATGCCTAAAACCTTTAATAGTACTGACTTCTATATATATTGTTTGTTCCTGTATATGTATATACACCTATGGTAACATTTAACTTGTAAATTAGGGAAGTAAGAGATCATCAACGGTATTTACTGACCACAGCAACCTCAGCATATGATAACTTTTCTTTCCTTATTGAGATTTTCTTTCACTTTATCACTTAAAGCACTTCATAGTTTCTCTTTTGCCTATCCCTCTTGCCAGTAACACTGCTCTTACACTATGAGAGCATCATTAAGTAAAACATTTGCTCTTGAACACAAACATTTCAATTCCATCACAGTTTACCTGACAACTAGGGTTTCTAAGTGAGTAATGGCTAGGTAGCAAATACAGCATGGATACACTGGAAAAGGGGGTAATTCATATTCCGGGCAAGATGGAGAAGGACGTTGTAAGACTTTATCACACTGCTTAAATCAGTGGGCAATTTAAAACTTATGAATTATTTCTGGGATTTTCCATTAACAGTTTTTGATTGCAGGTGACTGGAGATGACCAAAATGATAGCTAAGTAAAGGTAAAACAAAACCACAGGAAAAGGGGGACACTACTATGTCCTGTTAAAGAAAGAAACGTAAAAAGGGAAACATTTTTCTCTTGCAACAAGGTATTTCAATGTTGTTTAGATAACTAAAGCAAATGAAGTATGAGATGCTATAATAAACAATATACTTCAATATTGAAACCATGTAATATTAAGTGTGATCTTAAACACTGTGTGTACAAAAACAGTGCATAGTTTGCATTTAATAGGACTTCTTTTTTCAGTTACAGTGCTTTGTAACCACCTGAGTTTTGCTCATGCTTCATGAAGAATAGTTCTCCCTCATAGGACCCTTAGTTGTAATACCAGTATAGCCCTGAAACTTTTGAGTTTTTCTCCAACTGATAGTAAACATAAAACAGATAAACAACTCAACCATCTTAAAAGATACTGGCTATATTGCTAACACAACTAAATTTGAAAATTCAACCAATTTCAGGTGAAAATGGTGGCACATGTCTATAATCCCAACGACTTGGGAGGCAGGACAGTGAATCTGAGGCCAGCCTGAGCAACATAATGAAATGCCATCTCAAAAACAAAACCAAAGCCTAAATTGGGAATAATTTTCTTAAGGTGATTTTTTGGGGGCGGGGGGGCACTTTTTCTGGGATGGGTAACCAGGACCACATTCAGGGCCTTGTGCTTGCTTGGCAGGGGCAGCACCACTGAGTTACAAACATCCCCGGCCCTAAATTGGGAATCATTTTAAAACTAGCTATAGTATTTGGATCATAAAGAATGCTTTTAATAGTTAAATGAATAAACATGTCATGAAACTACATCATTTGCAACTAGCTCCCAAAATACTGTTTTTCTTAAAATGATGAAGAATTTTAAGAATTATAATTCAAAATGTTACCTTACCAAGAGTTGTTTGAGAGTTGGGATTCACGTATTGATCCTTACTCCACTCAACCATACACTTCAAAATTGACACTAAGCATTCTAAACCTTTCTTCCTCAGACTCAATTCCTGTAATTCAGAAATAGAGTAAAAACAAAAAGCTCTTTTAAGGAAAATGCATGTTCCTTGGTAGTTTAAATCTGAAAAATTTTAAAGTTCTTACCTGAACGTTACTCATACCGAGTTCTTGACTGCCCCTTCCTTGAGCAATTTTTGACAGATCATTTACTAGTCTTTCAAATATATTTGCTGCATTTAAATCACAGTCATAGTTTACATAAATATCCACTACACTCTGAGCATCTGTAACAATATATTAAACAAAATTATCTAATGCATAAATGCATTTAAGCTTTTGAACTCAAAAGTGATTAAAAAGAGGATAATTTTAAATACCTGCACAAATCCTTGTTAGTGTCTGAATAACCATCCATTTGTGATCAAAAGAGCTAGTAGAAGTTTCCAAAATATATAGGAAAATTTCTTTAAAGAACACCTGTGATGAGGAAATTGCTCTTTAAAACATTAGAATTCAAATGCATGATTAGTTTTTAAATATCCCAAAGCTGTAGAACAGAGACCAGCACCCAGGCTTCTTGAGAGCTCATCTCTATCTGAGTTCTGTCTGCAAAATCTCAGGACTAAAATAACCGAGTGGGCAACTTCCTCCTGCCCTGTAATGTCAGCCCTGTGCTTCACCTTGCTGTGTTTTCTGTGGCATCACACAGCTGCTACAAATAAAATATGCAAAATTCCGGATTTGCTCAGGGTAGTAATTGCTTGAATGACATATAACTGAAGTTTCAGTTTCTTTCTCTTCAAAGAGCATAAACTCTACTCTGTTCAACAGTTATATTTTTCAGACATTCTATTCAGGGCAGCCCTAACTCAAGAGATTTTAATGTAACTGATACGCTAAACAAAAATGATCTATTTCTCATATGTTGTTACTACTTACAAAAGGGAAGATCTTTACTGCCTGAAAACTATATACAAGCTGTTTCTCACTTTTCTTTTCACCAAAAAGCATCAAAGCATAAAAGAGTTAACCTAGCACAGTAAACTTCAACTTAACAGCTTACAATTTTCAGACTGAAATTTATTTTGGAAAAATGTGACCTAAGAAGTGATAACTACATAACAAAACAATATACTAGCATATATGGAACATACATATTACGAATACAGAAACAATAACATTTGTAAGATGATTGACATCCCCTTTCCAAGGGTCAGGCATCCTTTTCCAATGTGCTTTTCCTTCACAAAACTCAACTCAGTTGCATTTACTTACTTAATGTGGCTGCTTGTATCACGGAAAGCTCTAACAGGTTTACCATCACTGACCTATGTGCTTCATGCTCTAAGAGGCTAGGTATTAGGTCTATCTTCCCATTTTTTTGTTCTTTTTTTTGCAACAGGACCACAATATGTGGTCCAGGTTGGCCTCGGACTCACTATGCAACCCAGGCTGGCTTCAGTCTCATGATTTTCTGGCCTCAGTTGCCCAAGTGACATATGCCACCACTTCTGGCTCAGGGGCCAGGCTTTTCTTCCTAGCATTGTGTCTGCACTACATGGCACATAAGTAGGCATTCATTAATATTTATGGCCATACGGTCACATTTCTCAAACAATACATCAAGTCGACCAGGAGTGCAGCAGCAAACTCACAGGAGTACCATGAAAATTCTTGAGGAAAAATTCAGCACAAAATACATCTGCTGGATATTTGAAAAAATATTCACAGTTCTAATGAGATTATACTACCATCATTTCTGTGACATCTTTACAAACCTGGCTGTTGTTAAACTGCTACACTAAAAGGAGTATACATAAAAAACAATGAAGAATGGCAATCCATGATATACTGCCCAATCTGATTCAAAGCTCTAAGAAGTTGTACAGTGTCCAAGAGGAACTGCAACGCAGAAGCAATGAACTGTGGCTAAGAATAAAATGAACACATTTTTCTTTTAATTTATAGGTACTATTTTAAAAATGGACACTAGTTTAAGACAAATATTAAGTTGTTTAATCCTAACTACTTAATAAATGAAACTGTTTGTTTAAACAGTATTTCTTCTTATGTGCACCATGACAAGATAAGAGACCCTGATGGTGCCAGGAATTACATTCAGAACTCTATTTTTGTTTTATGTTTATATGCATTGTGGGGGCAATTATGGATTGAACCCAGAAACTCATGCATGCCAGGCGAGTGCTATCAGTTAGCTACAAACCCATTTTTTTCCTTATTTTGAGGCAGGGTCTCCCTAAGCTGTCCGCAGTGGCCTCAAACTTGTAACCTTCCTGCCTCAGCCCGAGTAGCTCCGATTTTAAGTGTGTGCCGCCATATCTGACTCTCATTTACAGAATAAATTTGGAAAAGATTTGGAGAGACAGGAAAAAACCCCTTTGGCTACTGTCTATGGCTATCACACAGTACTAAATAAACATCTATCCTTGTAATATACCATGCCTAAAAACAGCAGTTCGAAGAAGGAAAATCAAACTTTTAATGATTCCTTGAATACCTACTATATCTATCTACCTATATGGAATAATAACTGTAAGTAAACTCTTCATAAAATAGATGTTTTCTTTAAAAGTTGTATATACACTTCTGAAATAAGTAACTCAATGCCGCTGAAAAAACTCAACACTGTACAAACTCAACACTCTCCAAGTAATTCTTCATGTAACAACATCTCAAAGTTCAGGGTTATTGCGTTTTTGCCAAGTGGAACAAAATTTACCTTGAATTTGAACATGGGTCACATTTTCAAAAGTCTTCTTGTATCTCATTATCCTCTTTATCTCCCCTTAGGGGTAATGGACAGTGAAATAAACCCAATGATTTTTTTTTAAAGCACATTATTAGAACAATTTGTAATGAGAATCTACCATCTATGAGGAAATTTCTTAAGACTTATTTCCTCTTTAAACTCATTTTTACAGAAAAACAGTAATCACAACTTAAATTATTTTTATAATACCTAGTTCCGTAAGAATTTGCAACACAGTCTACCCAAGTAATTACTATGGCAGTCTCAGCATTCAAAAATCTGTTAGGTGACTGGCTACACAAAGACCTTCAACTCTTTGTCTGTTTAAATGCCTCATCATCAGATGACATGCTTCTGGGTTTAGACAATGATTCTAAAGGTTTATTTTAAAGTCTCTTTTACTTATAGTTCCTAAGACAATAAGAAAAACAGTGTAAATGCAGCACCTCTTCCTAAATGCATGGTATTATTTTCACAAGACATATACAGCAAACTTCTACATCTTGATAACATACAGGCACCAGAAGTTGTTTCTTGTTCAAAAACGTGGCTCAAGTTTTGAAGCTTTTTACCGGTTCATTCCCAGAAAAATGCTATAAATGATTTTGATAGATATTATAGACCATTAATAAAAAAGGATGATTATTATGATCACAAAATTTCTGGGAAAATAATTTATTCTTCCTTGTGAGCTAATGTATTATTTGTCTTGCATTAGGAAAATTATGAAGTTAAAAATTAAAATGTAACCTACATATACAGTAAATTAAACATAAAATGAAAGTTAAAAACTGACATAAAATGGGTATTTCTAAAATACACAATTTCTCAGGCAAAAGTATTTTAATAATGAGTTGAAAAAAGGATCCACTAAATCAGCACATCATAAAGTACTACTTTAAAGTACTAATTTCATCTGAAGATCAAACCAAAAGCCAGGCGCTAGTAACATCTGTACAGGACTTGCAGACATGGATGGAAGACTTCCAGTTTACTTTTGCTAAATCTCTGAAAATATTTTAGAGTAACATGACTGCTATTTTATTTCCAAAGGTTTGGGAGAAAACTTTAAGAATATACAAATAAATGTTAGAAAAAGGTTCAAAACAAAAATTAACTTTTTCAATTATTCTAAACATAACCCAAAAAAGTGACACTTTTTTTTTAAGAGCAGAATATATTTATTGAGGGAAAGAAAGCTTCTGTCCAAGAGAGGGACAGAAAGGGGCCCGAGTGGGTTGCCCAAGAGTCTCTTTTCTAGGGACTTTCATAGAGCAAAACCACAAGGCAAGGCAGGTCTAAAATGGGAAAAATAGGAAATTATTAGGTGGGCATCAGGTGGCACAAAACAATGTGACCAGTAAGAATTATTCAGGTAAAACTGATTAAACTGGGATCAAACGGGGAAGCGAGTAATATAGCAAGTGGGCATGAATACAGAACAGGGGCTTTTCCTGTAAGGGGTTGGGTGAGTGACTTCAAGTTGATCGCTACCTATTTAGAATATCAGTCCCTGATGTTTACACCGAGGGAGGTATGTGGGTACATTTGTTTAGTCCTTTGTCTTGAGGTCTGGCCCACAGCAAATGTCTCCATTCACCTGGTATCCTGTCTTTCATGTTGGCTCCCTTGAGGGCCTGGCCCTGTCTGACTGCCTGTAATACTTCTATCTAACTCAGCTGTCTGTAACATTCCCCCTTCTGAATAAGTAACTCAAACTAAGACATGCTCCCCCTTAAACTCTGCTACCCTTTTGCTAGAAAAGGAGGAAACTGAGGCTGACAGACATGTTTGTGAACAGGTAATTCTCCATACACATGCAGCTAGAAGGTTTATTAGACACACCCCTTACTAACCCTGATGTGACCCTTTTCTGTGATGGCAGCTCCTTCACGGAAAACGGGACAAGGAAGCCAGGGTATGCAACGGTAACTTTACATTGGACTCTTGAAAGTTCCTCACACCTGGGACTAGGACTCAGCTAGCAGAGCTCCTAGGTAGGAGCTTATTCTCTCTATGGGAGGGCATTGCCACTCCTCTTGGTGGAAATTTTTATTGACTAGATTCATAATAATCCTGTTGATCTTATTATTCGGCCCCTGCATGCTTAATTGTTTTTTTGGCTTTGTCTCCTCCAGATTTAAAGCTATCCACCTACCCAAGATAAAAACACTTGGTGTCTATGGAGGGCCTTTTGACAGACCCCCTGGAGAGCATCTGACTGCTAGTCAACAGCCATGACCCCTGTCAGCCTGAGCAAGCCAGCACTCCTTTAAAGTGCTTAATACTTAAGTGATTTAAAGTCATGCACACTTGAATATACTGGAGACTTTCTTTAAAAGACAGCCAGAGTCATGACTGCCACACATTGTATACAATGCCAACGCTACTGTGAAAATGAAATTAACTCAAGAGGGCTAGCAATTAGTGTAAGTTCCTTGCAGGTAGGAGCAGTGTCTTCATTGAACGTTCTCAGTGCTTATCTGGGGCTTAGTACTTCACAGACACATGGGAGCAGAATGCATGAATTAAAACAAGAAGTACTTGAGTTCGATCCCCAGTACCGCCAAAGAAAAAAACAAAAAAAAAACAAGAAGTACATGAGACTACACAAACATTATTTCACATTCTGGAAAGCGTTCTACCATGTTAATGATAATTGATTTAATGTGAAATATCCAACAATATCCCAAACTTTAATGCCTAAATGAAGAACATACCTCAATTTGCATCTTGAGATGCGTCTTGAAGTTTGACAACAAAGTAAGAAATATAGAAAGAGAAAGCTCAAAAACTTCTGGAACAGACGAGACTCCATTTTTTGAGAGTGCAACGCACAGATACTGCTTAATAGCATTAATAAACATCTCATTTGTCCTGAAAACAGGTCCTGCATTCTGGAGAATGGACAGAAGTAACTGCAATGAAAGAATCTTGGATCGTAATTCATGAGACCTAAAATGTAAAAAAGAAGGCAAGGTATATGGACAAGTTTACCATTATGGCAATAATAGATTTATCCTGGTACCACATTCAACAAATTTTTGAAATGGAGAGGAACAAAAAACTCAACATTAAAAAAAAAAAAAAAAAGAGTACAGCACATGAAAAAGGTTAGCCACTAACTGGGTGCTTCCTTTCTACCACAAAACTTCACAAACTTTTCAAATGGGAAAAAAAATTCATGAATGTTTAGTGTCAACTTACTTTTCCAGTGGAAAAGAAAAAATAAGTGCAGATACATTCTTAAAATTATGTATCTCATTAGAAATCACCATAAACCTTCTTAAATTAAGTGATATGTTTCATGTATAATAGTTTCAATATATTTTTCCTATTCAAAGATTCTAAACCCCAATGAAAACTTGAACGTGTTATCAAACTATTTCAAGCTTACGTTTTCAGTGACTAAGGTTTTTTTTTCTTTTGAAATAAACACAGGCTTTTAGAATATGTAAACAGTTTATTTTTTAGTAGTTTAGCCACGTATTATTGTAATGACAAGCTGACAAATGTTTAGCTTAAAATTTTAATTTAGTTTTCTGATCAATATACTATCATAATTTGTATTACTATTAAAATTTTAATTATGAGATTTACTAATATAATTTTTATCCTATTAAAAAAGGTCAACAGGAGATTCAAATTCAGGCCACACTTGAATACTTCAGAAATTTTTTTTTAACTTTACCCCAAATACTATACTTGCTCACATTTACACAGTATAAGAAATTTAATTATACTTAATTTCCAACTGAAAATTTTTGCGGGTATAATTATCAAGTTATTCAAAGATCTAAATAAATCTAGCAAGGGATACTTCATTTCATGTAAACTAGTATCACAAAAAGGAAAACCTACCATCTTTGAAATAAAACTGGAGCTAACCATAGCTCTTTATTACACAGTCATGTTTCCTTCCAAGTGGCTATTACTCTGAATCTAAGAATTCTAGTGGTAAATCTATCAGTACAAAAAAAATGCTTAAGTGAATTAAGTTAGAAATACTGAGACATGTAAGATTTTTAATACCTATCAGAGAATACAGTGAGTCCAATTACTCTTCCTGTTCTAATGTTCCAGGACTTATACACAACTAGTACTTACAAGTCTAATTCAGATGTATCCGTTTTTCGGGGCTCAATTCCTATAGTAATTAAATACTGCAGTTTGCCATTCTCTAACATCTGAGTTTTTGTTATACGTTATCTTTGTATCACCAGCACCTAACAAAATGTTTTGAACACATTATGTGCTCCCCAAAATTAAGCACTTTATTCTTGTGTTCAGTCATTTGTTAAGTACCTACTATGTACAAAGTACTAATGAATGAAAAAATGATCAAATCACTATCTTACAATTTATTCATTTAGTTTAGTTTTTTGACAGAGGGTCTCACCATGTATGTAGTTCAAGCTGGCCTTGAACTCATTATGTAGCTCAGGCTGGCAATGAACTAGCAGCCATTCTATTGCCTCAGCTTCCCAAGTGCTGGAAATAAATTATACTTTTAATAGACAAACAAGGCTGGAAATTCATGTCTGCAGTTTTTCATGAGGGTAGTTTCGAAGAATAGTTTCAAAGAATAGTTTCTGGATCATTATCTCAGCAAAATCGGAAAACATAAAGAAAAGCAAAGACAAAAAGAAATCATTTAACTATAAAAGATCACTGAATTTGACCAAAAAAAACTATTCAAGAAAATTTTTTTTTCTTTTGGGAAAAGACTATCTCCTTAAATTTGACCTCTTTCAGCCTTCCCAATAGTTTAATAACCCTGATTGGCAAGAGGGCTTTCAAACAAAATTCCCTAATATTTGGTTTAACATCTTCAGCTGAGTTTTTTTTTTTTTTTTTTTTTGAGTCAGAGTCTCACCAAAATCATTATATTCCTAAACTGGGTTCAAATTTATGATCCATGATCCTCCTGCCTCAGCCTCCCAGAATGCTGGGATTCAGGAATATAATATCAGACCTTGTCACCATTGTAGTTTTTAAAAACTGAAGTAGTTAAAAGAAAACAACTGAAATAGTGTTGCTTGTATCTCCCCCATCTCAATATTCTTTCCTTCCTTTTGTTTTTTTTTCTAATATCCTTTTCTCAAAGTTACTTTCTCTCCAAGGATTCTTTCTCCAGAAAGCTCTCCTAAAGCTGTCTTGTACTACATTCTGCTGCAACATTAGAAAGGCAGGCCACTCTTAAAATTCCAGAGTTCAACCGTAGGCAGTAATGAGTTTTATTCGAAAAATATCCTTTTATGACTCGTAGAAATGGTAGGGTTTAAACTAAACTACAAGGGCTGATCAAAAGATGTGTGTCTAAATAAAAAATTGATTACAGTAAAGCACATGTTGTCATTAGTCCCCTTCAAAGTACTCCCCCTCACTTTGAGCACACTGTGCCACCCTTCTTGTCACTTTCTGAAGCAGTGCTGGAAGTCCTCTCTTGCAAATGCTTTGATCAGATGGGATAAAAAATACAGTGAGTGGTGCTACCCACTGCATCCCAGTGAAAACGTAGGCTCTGAAGAACATTAACGTGTGTCCTCACCTGCCTTACTGACACCAGCTCTGCGACTGTGAATCTTCTGAAAGGCGCTTTCACATGATTCAGGACATCGAGACCGCCACGACAGCACAACTAAAGACACTCACAAAAGTGAGATGCTAGAGCCGCTTCAGAGGTGGACAGAGTGACACGCTCGGTGTCTCTGAAGTGAAGGGGACTATTTTGAGGGGGATTAATGGCAACGTGTCTTTAGTGTAATAATTCTAAAAATTTAAACATTGTATTTTTTGATCACATGTGGTATCTGACGGGAATCAGACAAATGACACCTAACTCTCTACAGAGAAATGAGTCTCCTTGGGCATTCCGTCAGACCTTAATGTATGTATACTGTCTGTCATTACGACTTTTAAGATTGATTTTCTTTAAGCTTTATTACATTTTGGCTTATAGTTTTTAGAAGTCTAGCATGAACTGGAAAGGGACTACATTGACTCTGAAGTTACTTACAATATGGAAATACAAAGTTACACTTATTTACTTATTCACTCAGTAGTATGTATGGAGCGCTTACTATGTACCGGGTACAATGTATCATGCTGTCTTGTCAAACTGGGAAATACTGTAAGTTACCTATTCCAATAGTTTTGGACTGTTTTTCAATACCATTCTTTCCTCATAAATGTTAGGTTGACTTATGAGCTCTACTCAGAAGTTACATGAATTGTTTGTTCATAATCATGTGTCACCTAACTCTGAATGTACTATACACAGCAATTGGAAGCCATCGTGGCAGAAGAAAACAACAATAATGCTTTTTTCTCTTTGCAATACTGGTGGGCTGAACTCAGGGACACTCTACAACTGAGCTACGTTCTCATCCACTTTTAGTTTTTTACTTTGAGATTGGGTTGGTCTCGATAAGCTATCCAGATGTGACTCAAATGTGTGATCCTCCGACTTCAGCCTCTCCAGGTGATTGAATTAGAGATATGCTACCATGTTCAGCAACAAATATTTTTGTAAGATGTATGTCCTCCAGATTTTAAAGTACTACGGCACAAGAAAAGCCAAAGAAAATGGAAACACTGTTAACAGTAAGTTTCCAGCTGAAAACCTCTACTTGTTAGCAAAACAGCTAGTGACTTACTTCGGGTCTGGTGGTCCATCTGACAGTGGTTTCATTGACAGCTTACACAATGACCTGAATACTAGAAAGGCATCCTTTTGTAAAATGTGGGAAAACTTAGCACCAGGTGAAGGTCCTGAAGAATTTCCAGATTCCTAGACAAGTTAATATACCATGAAAATAAATATATTTTCCAGGGTAAAATAATTTCAGCCTTCTAGTGTATTTTATTCAGTTCACTAACAGGTAGAATATTCCCCACCCCACCTATTGGAAGAGGAATGGAATGATGAATTTGTCACAGTGGTTTTCTTAAATCTTATATGCCATTCTCATACCCAATAACAGCAATACTTCTAAAATGCCTTCTTTTAAAATAGTCCTTCTTTGTCACCAAATAAACTCTAAAAATTTACCTATCTCACACTATTAGTGACAAAAAAAACTAACACAAACCATGCTCTAACAAAATACCTACACAAAAGGCCTTTTAGCAGACTTTATCTAAAAGGATATAGGTAAGAACACAAAATAGAGAAAGAATGAAGAACTCCTGTGACTAGCACAGTACTGATTTCTTTGTAAAAGTTAAGATGAAGTTCCCTAAATTTCTAAAAGTTGTTTCTTGTCTTACACCGTCATTGTCCTGTAATATGTGGTAAGACTATTCTCTGAAAATGTCATTTCAAAGGGGGTAGGTGAACATAGATGAGACACGCCTTAGAATTGGAAACATAGCTATCAATATATGAAGGGAATAAACTGCACTAATTTACATCAGAGAAAAAGGAGGAAAATGTCCTTCACTTCCACAAATTGAAATCAGCCAGTATCATCAACTGGATTTACAAACGATGCTGACAGACCCCTGCCTGACCCACTTAAACCCACTTATACCTGAGTGTCATTGGAAGAAACAGACAGTCTGTCATCGGGCAGAGACGGCGTGTACGCAATGGAGATCGGTGTGCCTGGAATTCCATTCGCTTGAGTATTTTCACTGTCACTACCATCCTCTATAGTTCCAATGTTGCCATCTGTACTTGCATTTATAGTAGTGCCTTCTCCCATATCTAAAATAGTAAAAATAAAAAACATGCAAATATATGTACCTTAACCAAGTGTGTTTAAAAACCATAGCGTATTTAAAATGAAATAGTGGCAGAAAAACAAAGTGAAGTAAAATATGCTTTTACTTCAAGATACGCTTTACCTTTCAAGACTGAAAGGTTAGCATATTTACTACTAAGTCACTAAGCACTCGGTGTACTTTCAAACACGACCCTTAAGCTGCTCTGGCAATGAGACACACTCAGCTGATGAAAGGCTGCAGAACAGGCAAGAGCAGCTCACTTTTAGTCTGCATTGGCACTTAATTAAAATGAGTTCTGATGAATCTAATGCCTTGAGATGCTAAAAGAATTTCTTGAAAAATATCTCATGGTCAAGTAAGTTTGAGAGATGGTGAGAAACAGGTTTCTTTATTATAGCCTTTAAGTTGCTAATATGCACTGAATACTCCAAAGGGAATATACAATGTATAGTATTTCTAAAATTTATTTTAACATGAGTTTCTCGACTCTTTTTTTATAAGAGTATCTATTAATACCTCTAATAACATATGTTCTTGGGAACATAGTTTGTGAAATGATGGCCCATATCACTGGATGATTTTCATACGTAGAAGACACACAGATAACAATACCAAGTTCCATAACTACTCAAGGTATAGTGCATTTATTACTTTAAAAAAAATACATACATGTCTATGGCCACCATTAAGTAGCTATCTGGTATGAAGTTATTCCTTTCATACAACCAATGAAAGAAACTATAAGCAGGCATGTGGAAAATTGTGCTGTGAGGACAGAAGTTGCAATGTGAAAGAAATGTCTCTATCATTTAGCTGGGTAAGTTATTTTCTCTTTCTTTACTCCATTTCTTCATCAGCAACACAGAAAATAAAGTCTATGAGGAATCACCAAAATACGAAGACATCACACATAACACAACTTGAACTCAATAAGTGGCTGCTATGACTAATTTTGTTATTAACTGATTAACATCTCCCCAAGTTTGAAGTGACTCAAGTAATGTGAAAGGAGTAGCAGCTTCTGGCTCCCCTACTCGGAAGCTGCTTTTCGCTCTTCAAATTAGAACACCCTGCAAGAGTACGCTGGATAATACCAAAGCATGTTTTACAATTAACAAATATTACATGAAAAAGTTATTCAGTAATAAAATACCTTTGGGAAATGGGATCACACAAAATGAAACAGCTACTTTCTCAGAAAAACTTCTAGAGCTGTAATATTCTAATGTTTGATATGCATGATGTTATTATAGTTTTTATTATATGTATATACTATACATACAACAAATGATTCTATATCACAAAAAACTCTGGAACCACAAAAAATTGAGCAATGTAATTATCAGAAACTGAATTCCTAACAGTCCTCAAGGCATTTACTCCCTTTTTCTCTCTGCATCCAATTACATCTCTTTCTACAAGTCTGTTATGGTGGCTGTGTCTAGATGTCCCATCAAAGCCTCATGGTGGGGCTTTTTCAGAGATGGTTGGATATAGAATGTGTGATGCTGGGATTGATTCATGGTGCAATGCTAGGATCATGGGCACTCGGATTAAGGGTGTGAGTGCTGCCCACTCTAAGTAACCTGGATGAGACACAAGGGATAGAAAGAGCTGTGGTTGACACTTGCTTGGTTTGTTACCTTGTCCACTAGGAACTGTTTCTCCACTGTGATCTCTGTCACCCACCCTGCCTTGGAGCCAGGTGATTATGGACTGAGACATTAACAATCTGTGAGCTTAAAAAAAATACCTTTTCTCCTTTAACTTTGAGTGTCAGGTATTTTGCCCCAGCCACGAGAAAAATAACTAAGGCAGACCCCCTCTACAAAAGACTTCCAGTATTTATTTAGTTAAGAGTTAAGATTAATGTAACATAGGCTCTCTCATTCTACCTTGAGAATTTTTTTTTTGGTACCAGGAATTGAACTCGGGACCTTAAGCTTGCCAAGCAAGGCACTATGCTGCTGTGCTACATCACCAGCCCCCTCTCACTCTATCTGAAACTATAAAGTTCTTTGACAGCTCCAAAAATCTTCTCAATTCTCTCATTTAAGCAGAATTTACTTTGTATTTCTAAGCTCTATGCCCTCAAATCCACCTTTTCTTAAATTCCTATTAGTCTCCTTCGCTGAATGTTTTCCTTTACCATTACACTTTCAACTTTACACAATTGCATCTTTCCTTATCTGTTCATTTTAAATTATTTTCAATTCTTGCCATATTTCAGCTATTATCCTTTTTCCTCTCTATTTTTATCAAAATTCTCAAAGGAATGCACAATTTTCTTTGATAAAGGCAAGAAGACTTGTACTCAACTATAGAGACCCAAGATACATAAGAAAATGAGAGTATACTTGGATTTGGTCCTACACTTAAAAAAGGAAAAGAAAAAGGATATAAGAGATACATTTTAGGAAAATTCTTAAATATATGCATACTAGATATTCTTCAAATAGTGTTAATTTTCTTAGCTGTGAAAATGAGATTGCATTTAGGTATGATAATGCCCTTATTTGTAGAAAATATATGTTGAGCTATTTAGAGTCTAAAATGTCATTACAAAGAATTTTCAAATGATTCAGCAAAGGCATGTACGTGTATGTGTTATGTGTGTAATGGAAGACACTTAAGGCAAATGCAGCAAGATGTCCCCTACTCCTGAGCAGGCAAAACCAATATTGTCAAAATGGCCACACTTCTAAAACTATGATACCGATTCACTGCAATCCCAATCAAAATACCAACACCATACTTTACAGACCTAGAGAAAACAATCTTAAAATTCCTAAGGAACCAGCAGAGACCCAGGGGAGCAAAAGCAATTATGGGCAACAAGAGCAAAGCAGAATACATAGAATACCTAACTTCAAGCTATACTATAAAGCAATAGTGATTAAAAAAAAAAAACTCAACATGGTACTAGAACAAAAGCATACGTGGGCCAATAAAACAGAATAGAGCAGTATTGGCAAACCTATAGCACGCCTGCCACAGCAAGCTATTCGTATCACTGAAAGCTCTAAAGGTTCCCCATCACTGGAATATTCAGATATTTGACCTTTAACAAAGAGGCCCGAAGTGTATGTTGTGGGGACAGCCTATGCAACACACGGTGCAGGGAAAACCAAGTAACACTTTTCAGAAGGCTGAAAGTAGAGCCCTATCTCTCACCATGCACTAAATTAAAATCAAAACAGATCAAAGATCTAAGCATTTAAATAGAAACACTCAAACTACTAGAAGGTAAAATAGTAATACATTTGAAGCCATAGCTGTACAAGAGGATTTTCTAAACAGAAATTGCTAATTGCACAAGAAATAACAGCAAGGATCAACAAATAGGATTACACCAAATTGAAAATTCTGTACAGCAAGGGAATCAGCAGTGACCAGTCAAGCTACAGAATGGGAAAAAAATTTTTGCTAGCTACTCCTCAGACAGAGTACTAATATCAAGAATATACAGTATAAAAAACTTAAAAATATTAAACCACCTAAAAGATCCAGTCAAAAAAATTAGAAAAATAAGGAATGGCACAGAGGAAGTACAAATGGCCAATAAATACATGAAAAAATGTTCAATATCTCTGGCTATTAGAGAAAGCAAATTAAAACACCACTAAGATTCTATCTTATTCAAGAAAGAGTGGCAATCACCAAGAAATCAAAAAATAACAAATGCTGGCAAGACCATGGTGAAAAAGGAAACCTACACTGTTGCTGGGAATGTCAATTAGTACAGCCTTTATGGAAATGAATATTGAGATTTCTTAAAGCACTAAAATTAGAAATTCCATGTGACCCAGCTATCCCCAAAGAGCTTAAAACATCACAATATAGCAATACATGTATAACAATGTTTATAGCAGTAAAATTCATATTAACTCAATCCTG
The DNA here is from genome assembly GCA_004027595.1 of Dinomys branickii. NCBI lineage: Eukaryota > Metazoa > Chordata > Mammalia > Rodentia > Dinomyidae > Dinomys > Dinomys branickii. The sequence goes on from PVLD010015003.1 coordinate 48,978, forward strand.
GAAGCATCCTGTATACCCATCAACAGACAACTGGATAAAGAAAATGTGGTAATCATATATGATGGAATACTAGTTGGCTAAAGAACAAACCTCAGACATCTGAAGGAAAATGGATGCACCTAGAATATATACTGTGGAGTGAAATAAAGCAGACACAGGGTTAAATACATATGGTATCTCTCATTTGAGTAAAATGAAGAAAAACCAAGAGAACAAAAGAGGATGGCTAGAAGGAAGCCAAGGGAATGGATGTCTTGCAAATGGTAAAGGGTCCAAGAGCAAGGGGTTATGGGAAATGAAGGGGAAATAAAGATATGCCATGTACAGGAACCTAATAACCTCAATACATGTAAACAATATATGTCATAAACATGAGCTAAGAAAAACAGTACAGTAAAAATGACAATGGGGAAAGGGAATTAGAGAAGGGAGGGAGATGGGAAAGGGAAGGGGATTTTAAAAAAAAGACGCAAGCTGTATTATTTACATGTACCCACTCAAAATGACTGTAAAATGCATGTACCACAAACACAATACAAATAAAAAAGAATTTTAAAAGGAGTATTCCTATATAATGAAAGATATTCAAAGTAACAGTCCCACCCCTCCCGTTTTTGGCTTCACTTTCTGCATTTTAGTTACCCATAGTCCATTACAGCCTGAAAATATTAAAATGGAAAATTCCAGAAATAATTCTTCATTTTTGAATAGTGTACTATCTCAGTAGCATAATGAAATCTCTTGCGAACTCAGTGCATCCCACCCAGGACAAGAACCATTCTTTTGATCAATGTATCCATAGTACATATGCCACTCACCCATTAGTCACTTAATTATTATATCTATATAATATCTACTTTTTATAATATCTATAATATTACAGAATCTGTGTTCAGGTAACTCTTATTATACTTAATAATGGTCCCAAAGGACAAGAGTAATGATGCTGGCCACACAGACATGCTAAAGAGAAACCAAAAAGTGCTTCCTTTAAGTGAAAGGGTAAAAATTCTTGACTTAATAAAAGGAAAAGAAACCATAAGCAGAGGGTGACAAGATCTATGGTAAGAATGATCTGTCTATCCTTAAAATTGAGAAGAAAATTCATTTTAAGTTTTGCCATTTTACATTAAACTGCAGAGATTATAATCACAGTGCATGGTTTAATGCTTAGTTAAGATGAAAAAGGATACACACACACACACACACACACACACACACACACACACACACATAAGGAGAGAAGGAGGGAAAGACAGAGAGAGG